>JBCAUA010431101.1:0-17781 GCA_038406235.1 Peronia verruculata | reverse complement strand
GAAAATTTGCTTGAAACGACACAACTCAGCAGTGAAGCGCTTTGGCAAGAGAATTCTCTCTTCATTTCTTATACATCTCAAAAATTTAAAATGATATCAAAAATCCCTTCTCAAATAATTTAGATACTCTTTTGGCCTATATTCATGCCAAATTTCATTGCAATTGCTCCATAAGTAACGGGGGAGATAGCACATTTGTGCTGAAAATCGCATTTTGAGAAAAACGCATTTAAAGCCTTTTGCTAAATAAATAGCCGTAAAGAGCTTTTGATCGGACGTTCAACCCCAAAACATCTTTGGCTTGACCTACTATACCTCTTTCTATGATTTCTATGCCTTTATTTGGCTTCTCCTGTGCCCCTACTCCCATTTTTCCTCCATTTGTGTTTCTCTTTCCCCCATAAGCGGAAGGGCTTCCGTGGTGTCATTTTAGGGTCTAGAGAGGGCTATATATGGCCGCAATGTCTTCCTTGGTCAAAACCAAGAGAGTTTCTGCCCTTCCTGTTTCAGATAATCCACTTTTACATTCTAAAAAGCAGAAACGCGGCATATTTCATCCTTATAAGGCCGTGGCAAGTCTATTTTAGAGGCCCAGATGAACATTTTCACTGATATTCGGTGTGGTGCCTCACATGGTCAGTCAGTGTCCACTCCTGGCACTGGAGCTCCCGATATTGATGAAGGCGATCATAATCAAGTCTCTTTTACGCAAGTTTCCCTTACCTGGCCCAACAGTGATGGCCTCTCACTGAATAAAGAACCCCAAATGAGCAAGAGCCTGGGTGGCTGAGTGGCAGGTCAACCTTTGCTTGACCACCCTCCCGACACCTTAGAATGGACATATCAACTTTTTGATACCATTTTTACATTCAGCAGAGGCCTTACTTTTAAAAGAAAACAGAAACCCAAAATCGAACATTTTGAGCAAAAACCCAATTTCAGGACCCACCCCCCCCTTAACAGAAGATTCGAAATAAGAAGCTGGGAGGAAAATAATAACCTGCTTGTTAAATAACAGACTGCTTTGCAGGAAGTAGTCCAATATTTCGATTCGATGGCAATTAAGAGCAACTTCTTGAGTCATGCCATAAATTGACCTGTGACAAAAATTGAATCTAGAACCACGAATCGCAATTAGATTTCAGTTTATTATATTTATTGAAGCTTCTTTGCTGAAGCCAGTCTTGAGTCTGATATATGGAAATGAGAACATTCGATTCAATATTTCAGGGAAATATCAGTAAAGGAATTAGAATAATAAGAACAAAAAAGAATAATGTCAAAATAAAGGACAAACAAAAACGAATGACATTGGAGCATATACACCATCTTTGAAAAGCACTTTTATCTTCCATTCCTTGTCTATCGCTTTCAAGGAGGAATAACTAAGTAACAAGCAAGGTCATGAAGCTTAAGATTGTTCTTTCAAGGCGGCTATTTGTTTGGTTTAAAAAGACAACAATCATGACAAATACGAAAGGATCCATCTACACAGTGAGGCCCATAGCGCTGGCTCACCATCTCCCCTCATGTTCCCTTTGTCTACAGTGAGTAGCTGAATTTGCATACAGACAGGCTGTGCACATAAACCATCATTCTCTTAGTGCTGTTGGCGAGAAGAAGCATAAATGAACAGCCACCATGTTGCACCCACGGGGTTAGACTTTTGTCACTTATGTTGTCCGGTGTGAATTCCTTCCATTCCAATCTTTCTATCGGGACTTTGTTTTTACATTCCTAGTCTGAGAATTATTGCTGCTGCTGTACATAAAACTCCGGATTGCATTGTCCATTTCGTCTCTTTGTTCCTCCATCAAAGGAACTCAATTTACACAAGATCATCTCATATCTCCTTTCCTTTAATTTCGAGAAGTGGAGACAACAGCTTTGAACTAGACAACAAAGAATAAAGCATATATTATGTGAAAGTTATCACACTAAAGTTTCTGAATTCGCCCTGTGGAACGCAGTATTCAGCAGTGTTCTATCTCCGTTAAAACAACTTTTCGTCTGCCCTTTGTCTTCCACTTCGTTATCTTTACAGAGTCTACCTGATTGTGATACAAGACTGCGTAAAAAAAAAAAAGGGGGGGGGGGCGTAGAAGCGGGAACACAAGAGGGTTTGAGAATGGACTAGGAACAATTCCACCCAGAACCAATTCCAGCTGAACATTCGCAAAAATTTAATCAGTGGCGACAAAGCAATTCTCCACAGGGAAGACCCTGGCAACTGCAGGCCAAACCCTTAGAGAATAGGGACTTAAGACTTACATTATTATTCTCTAAAATTCATCTTTTGTAGAAATAAGGAAGTCTCAAAAGTGAGAGAATGAACTTATCTACATTTTCCAGGAAAATGGGAACCTAGAAATTTTATCACAGTGTCATTTATGATGAGGACGTCGAACTCAGTAGCTTCCACTGGACA
Organism: Peronia verruculata; assembly: GCA_038406235.1. Taxonomy (NCBI): domain Eukaryota; kingdom Metazoa; phylum Mollusca; class Gastropoda; order Systellommatophora; family Onchidiidae; genus Peronia; species Peronia verruculata. Next base: position 15,353 of record JBCAUA010431101.1, on the reverse strand, counting down.
TTTAAAAATGGGCCTTGTAACGTTGGATGTAATACGTGGTGTATGATATCTACATGAATTATAAATATAATGAGGGTTATGAAAGAAATGTTGGCGAAACTAAATTCTTGCCAAGTTATTTGACCTGCCATTTAAGCCTTCTTCACTTTGACATCTAAGATTTTATCTTATTAAGGGCTGGAAATTCCATTCAGGCTAGGGGAAAAAAAAGATCTTCAAGTCAGAAGCATTTGGACTACCGGAAGTAAACTGCGTAATCTCTCTGAGAGATTCACACTTCGTCAGTAACTGGGATGTAGCTGACTTGGTTATATAAGAGGCCATATATTATTTCAGACATCAAATGATTTCTATAGGGCTAAGAAAGAAAGAGATGTCACTACAAGTTGCTCCCAGATGTTTAAATCTTAATTATCTTAATTTCAGAAAGACATAGACCCCATATCAAGTGCAGTTTTAAATGGTCATGTTAAGAGAGAGAGAGAGAGAGAGTAACGGATTTTCTTCTTTAATTTACATTGATTGCCAAAATAAATAATGCTTGAGGTGAGGTGGACATTTTCCTAGTACATGTAATTAAGAAACAAAACAATGTGAATGGAACAACATACTTTTTTTTTTTTTTTTTTGAGAGGAAACAAATAAATGGTCTGCTTAGATTTCACAATCTACACTCTAATGAGATGAGTCTGTTTATTGTTAATCGATAAAAATGTCTGCCCGATTTGTTCGATTATCGATGTTCTTTGGAGATCACGACTGGAGAAAGATAAAAATGACCATAATTATCAGGACTGATTTATGATTTTAAGAAAAGCAATCTGCCCAGTCCCAGCAGTCTTTGGTCTTCGGTGGTTACTGAGGAACAAGGACGCGCTTACAAAGCACATAGACAGATCAGCAGACAATCCCATAACTCTTTTTGTTTTTCAAATCAAATTATATCTGATGCACTACTAGTCTGGCTCTGCATTCTGTCGGAAGAGAAGAAGGAGGAAAGGCGCAAGAGAAATTTTCAGATCTGTACAGATTGTAAGATGTAAGAATGTTGAAATGAAAACACACACACACACACACACACACACACACACACACACACACACACACACACACACACACACACACACACACACAACACGAAACATAAGTAGCTTTTGTATATTAACGATAACTAATAGCTTCCTTTCAAAGTATTTGTTATCACAAATTTACTCATCGCATTTTTCATAAATGTCACTTTCACCACAATGCAATCCTGTCCGCATTCACTGCAAGTTGACATACATTTCTGTGTACTTTCTATCTTTAGATGCAATTATGTTCTGCAGAGATAACTCAGTATCTTATAGATGGTCAAAAGCTGGTTGAAAATCTTAGGCAAGCTTGTTAATTTCTTTAAGTTCATTCTTCTCAGCTTTGCCACTAAAATAAAAGCTATTTCATAATTCGAAAGAGATCAAGGGAGTCTTTTTCACTACCGTGGTTTAATAGTTAATGTCTGACTCTCCAGGGGTAATAGCAAGACAGGGAACCACGAAATCGTTGATCTCATTACAAAAGTCACCCACCGGGACAAGATATGTATCTGAAACAAGACTCTACAAAACAGACTATATTTTGTGCCATTTGTGCTCTGTGCCCTTCCGAACATATCTAGCTTGTGTAGATCAGAAAACTAGATCTATATAAAACATGTCTGAGATGGGCCGCTACGGAGACACTGCGTTTCCTCAACTAAGGGCCCCTAGGGGAACGGGATATCGGAAATGTGAACACTTTCAAAAGACCACATGTCTATAGATTCTCAACTCCTGGAGAGATCACTTAGAGTGATGGATGCTCCGCCAACCTGAAACGAGCAGTGCTATTTCCCATGCTCGCTCCTCTGGAGTGGTTTTGAGGTGTGATGTCCGCCACCTCTGCCCTCTGCCTTTCCCCTTCTCTGGGTATCGTACTGTGCAGATTCATGACACCCGCTCCTGCGCAACTTCAGTCACCAAAAAACTCATTACTTACGCCTGTCCCTTCGCTAAACGCTGCCGTAATAGAGCGTGTTCTAATGTGCTTGCATGCGTAAAATATTAGAATGGAAAGGCCCAATTCTACGTTTCATATTGACTTTGAGTCGAATTAGAACTGTGTAAAAGCGCATTCTAAAGTCAATTCTAAATAGAAAACAAAATTAGAACCGTAGAAACGGAAAACGTTCGTTTCTAAATTGTTTTCTAAATTAGAACCGTGTAAACATCAGTTCTGAATTTTGATCTGGTTCTAAGAAGATTAGAACGTAAAATTAGAACTGTGTAAATGTGGCTTAAATAAAGACTAAATAAAATTTGATATACGCAAAGTCATACACAATTTAGAGATGAATTGATTGAAGTGAGGCCGAGGACAGATATAATTACTATCCATATATTGCCCCTATTGCTTATTAACATTAAGTATGTTCTGTTCAATCTTTGCATTGTCCTGTGTCAGTGACTTGAGATCACAGAGTTCAGAACATTGCAATCTCAAGAGCAAATATATCGATCTCAAAGCTGAAAGGAAATCAAATTGCCCAAAGTATATTGCCCATGGATCTTTGTAATGGACAGCGTTGGAGGAGAACGTGCATTTCTTACGGGGCTTTCATGGGTTGCGGGGTAAGGGAAGGATATAAATGTGCTCCCAATATTACGCGTTATGTGAGAAAACAGCCATATAGAGTGTCTCGACGCGATAGCGCTGCTCATTTTTATACCGGGAAACACTACAGCGACACAATCCGAGCTTTCTTGCTGAACATTTTCGGTTGAGCATGAGGGCAACGGTTCGCGTGCTTCAGTGAGCATGACAGACACTTTTCTCTACGGTTTCTGTGGCATTTTCCTCCTAGTGTATACTTTGTGCCTCATAGTTGTTAGAATATGCCATTATTATTTGTAGCTATTGCAAAGTATTATTTGCTGTGTCTATTAACTTTAGCCAGCTCAATATAGTGTATGATTATGAGCGGCAAAATATCAATCAAATATATACATGTTAAACATGAAAGAAACTTCAAGCATCGATTCAACTATTGCTGCCTCAGAATACAGCATTTTTATTCTCAGATTTGCAGCAAAAAGAGATAAAACGAAAGCAGCTGCGCACTTGAAATAATGTAATACTGCTTAAAGACAGTTTTCAACGTTTTAAATACGTATCAGGCAGAGTCTGAGAATACCTATATCTCTCGGAGATTTTGAGACCTTAAGTCTCAAAATTTCTAAAGCAGGCCATAAACATACTATTCTCGCAGCGGGCAGTCCTAGCTAAACAGAGCGTCGATCATTTACTCAGGAACCTACCGAGCCCAGCCTACTCCATTAACTGTAGCCAGGCCTTTTCTACTTACCTAGATATAACCCTGTCTAGGGCTAAGAGAGCGAAAGATTGCCACAGTTTCAATAAGCACAATGTTGATTTAGGAGCCATATCTTTTCGTTGCAATTTATGTCGAAATTAATTAGGGGAAATTAATTATGATTTGTTGTAGGCCTACTGGCATTCAGAAATAAGGGATATTTGTAGAAATGTATGGACAGGTCACCAGAAGGAGAACGGAGGAAAAACAAAAAATGCAGTCAAATTTTGAGTTTTACCGACTCAGTTGAAGAGTTTACGTGATTTCTGTTGGGTTATCTTTTTGCTTTATTTTGGTTCTGTGCAAACGAAATTCACGTCGATTTAATTAGTGTGCAGTGCTTACTTTACAGATAAAGATTCTTACCAAGGAGTGAAGATATAAAAACTCAAACAGATGTTGTGCAAGAATGTTTCACACATATCTATCGTTGAAACTATCGAAGCATTAAGTGTGCTTTACTGAGGAAAAGAAGTAAAATCACAGTTCAAACGACCAACATCAACTGCTTTCACTTCGGTGTGAAGAGGGGCCCAGAGTGGGCATTTTTGTTTCTCATCTTTCTTAATCGTTGCATGCCTATCTCTCGAGAGTACTGGGTAAATTAACAGCCCACAGATAAAAATGTTATTTTTTTTTCTTGTCATAAATGGAAAAAACACATGCAAAAATAGCCCCCCCAAAAAAGTGACACGGAAAGACAGAAAAAGGTTTGCTAGAAGAGCTAATGTAGATGCACATTCTTCGGAGTGATCCGCTACAACAAAACTTTAATCGGACATCCTTAGATTGATTGAACATTAAACTAAGACTTCAAAGATCAATATGCACAATTATTATGATCTAGTCTTTCACCATTTCCTTGTACATTATAGTGTCCAAAAAAGATTATATCAATGGGTACACAAACAATTACATCTACCACAACTAACACCAAAGAAAAATAAGCTCTGATTTGTTAACTAGCTGGGTATCCCACTGCCTCCGTGGAGGGTTTTTTAAAAATATGTAGTCCTGCGACTTAAATGTTTTGGCCAGCATGCGCACCTCGATGCTGATATTTTGGTTCATTAAATTGAATATTACACAAAGAAAACGTGTTAAGAACGGAAGTGATGGCGGACAAAATGAATGATAGTTCGGCATTAAAAAAAATAAACTAAAAAAAACTCGGTAAATTCAATCAAAATAAAGAGTAGCCTATAACACAGTTGGGTATCAGTTGCCCACGTGTGTAATTTTATTTGAATTTTAAATGCTTGCCGATTCCGACTTTATTGGACCATAAGATAAGTGCCACGCCACCTGATCGCTCTTATTATATAGATGTTGAACTGAATCTATATCAATTTTTTGTATACATTGTTAAAGCCCCCCGGTGGGATGTCTTCGATGGAACGCCATCCTCAACTTTCCAGGAGTGACATCTCTCTTCTCTCTCTCCTTCCTCCTGTCTTCTGTCCCGCTCTCTTTCTTTTCCTTGACGTGTGAACGCATCTTTCCGTGTTTGGCACAATAAAGCCGTAATCGTACTGATATGCCCTTTAAACCCCAACACAAGCAAGCTAACATTGTTACAGTTGCACCTCATTTGTGTTCTACTCATACATTTAGAACTTAAATATTTTGAATAACTTTTATTTCCTCTCTACCTCTTTTGTTTTAAATCTTCCATGCTTTCCTTTTTTTTTTCTTCTTACATTTTAGCCTTTCATCTTTTGACTGATTTATTGATTGGCATCAGGTCCCATAGGTGGTAAATTTCGGCAGATATTCCTTTACTCATTTTTACGATCAACTGTTACCATTTATTCATTTATTCATTCTCCTGTGATTTAATCATTAACACTACTATTTTTATCTGAAAGCGCCAAGGCTCAATTCATTAAATCTGTCAGTCACAGAAGAGCTTTAGTTCTAACTACCTTACTCACACCGTGATCTAATGTATATACTGTTTGTAGGTTTGTAGCATGGCACATTGAGTATATACGTAATCATTTTATACAACAGGCATATCTCGAGCAACAAAGCAAAGCAGGTACATATCTGGTAAGGTAAGATGCATCATCAAGAAAACTATGCAATCAACCCCTTTGACCCTTCCAACTTTCCTGAAGAACTAAATTCTAATTATGTATAAGAATGAGCTTGTCGTTTCCAATAAAGGATCTTCTGTATAGTAGCACAGTTTTATTTCTTTGACATATGTAGACCACTGCAAGAAATAAAAATAGTCACTATGTCTGGAAGATGAGCAGACCTTTTTTTCACCAAAATGGACCAACATTTCCTAGGAATATTTGCAGACAGACTACGCTGGAATCTGTTGAAGGGCAAAGGCAGTCCTTGCAAGTCTTCGTGCAGATTATTTGATCCAAGCAAGCAAAGCCCTGGCCGCCTGTCTGGTTTTATCAATTCTCGTACGATAGAGATGGGAAAAGACAAAAAAACATAAATGAGCAAATGTTTAATAGGAGACCATTGTGCTCAGTCCTATTACCTCCCTTTACCAGAAAAAGAGAGATTGAATAAGTAGTGTAAAGAGGGCCTAGGGAAACAAAATCACTTTTGCACCTTTTGTTTGAAACATACATCATGAAAAATTCCTAAACATTATGATATAAAAAGAATGTTTTCTTCTTGTCATAATTTTATCATTTTGCGACCAGTCTTTCAAATGGCAAACAGTAAAAGGATATTTTCCTCTTTATGCTGCTTGCTAACACCTCTTTTTGTTTTGCAAAGGGAAGTAAAAGTCTGGTCAAAATGATCTCTCCTTACACGTCCTTCTTTTGGAAAGGGCAGATAATCTGCGAAACGATCTCCTATGAAATGTAACTTTTTTATAGATCGTGCTATATGTCTTGCACATGATACAGTCATTGCAGTGTTGTTACAATTTATAACTAATGTAATGTTTCCGATCAATTACCGTGTTTCTACTCATCCGCAGTAGTGCTAATTTTTTCCTTGCCGTTTTAGTGTTTGAGAATCACTCTTTGGTAAGATCAAGCTTTTTAAATTTTCAGTTTCAGATTTATCTAGACCCTCATTTTCGACCCGACACATTAAGTTAATTTCTCAGTAATGCACCAAACAAGACTGATGTGAACTTTTTGCTCGTTTAAGTAATGGCCTGCAGCGCTTCTTTGTTGAGCAGGAAGAAATTGCTTCTTAAGATTCCTGTGTTATGTTCTCCGTTATCTTTTGATCCTTTGTCTTACTCCATAGACGGCCTGGCTTGACTACAATTCAGGAATCCCAAAAGCTCCTTTCGAATGAAAAATATTCAAAATTTTCATGCTACTGAATTTTCTTTACCAGAATATAGCCATTTCTTTGTGCTCAGGATATTCAGTGCTCAAATTCTGTCACGAGGTCAGAAGTATTGGCACAGAGGGGACGCAAAGTAAACGTGACGGAGCCTAGAAGGAGAAAACAGTTAAAATGTTTCTACCAATTTGCGACGCCTTGAATGAATCAGCCTTGACTGAACTACTGTTTAAGAGGATGGGGGAAGGGGGGAGGGTCCCGCAAGGGGATTAATAACAAATTTGCAGATAGACTATTTTAACCTTTCCCATCGAGCTTGGTGTGTAAAAATTAGAGGAAAATAGCGAAAGGAAAATTGATTTCCTAGAACATTTGTCACGGCAACGCAGCCATCTTGGATGCCTAATTTTGAATTTATCTTCTCCATCAAAATTCAGTGGAACATATTGAAATATGTTGTTCAATATAACATCTAAAATCATAAATAGATTCAGCTCCTCGTACGCACACATACAAAATAATAATAATAATAATAATAATAATAATAATAACAAAATAAATTAGAAATGTTTGAAAGTTCCATGCCGTGAAATTTCAAATTTATTTTTTCTCCAAAATGTACAGACCAAATGGGACACGCAAATTACATCTTTTGGTCTTATTGTAAAGATGACATATGCCAAAGATGGTTAGAATCGGTCCAAAAAGAAAAAAAAAAATAGACAAAATAGTAACAATAAAAGGCCTTTTGAGAAAAGAGCGTCTAAAGATTTTTTTTTTTCTTCAAGAAAAATTGACAAGGAGAGGGCTTTTAGATAGAACATTTTTTTTTCATATACTAGGCCTTTTTCCATGAATTCTTTTTTAATGTCTTTTCATGCCTTCATGGACATATCTTTTCTCGAATTTAGCTCTCTACCTCCTATTCTAACATTATGAGGGCGCCCGTATAATCACTTCCGAGTTATCCACAGCCTATCATAATATGTGGTCTTCATATCTTTCCCTGTCCATGCCAAGAGTGTATGACCGTTGCTATGGCAGGAAGTCCACAACTGTACTCTGAAGCAGCAGAATTTAAAAAAAAGAAAAGAACTATTTATAGGACGTGTACGTTCATGTTAGAGAGGTTTCACTGATAATCCGCGCTTTCGTGAGGTTTTCTCAGAGGGGTCATCTCAAGTCCATCCCTGGCATTGGGGCTCAAGGATTGCTGGTCATAATCAAGAGTTTTGGGCATCCTTTGCCTGTTTCCGGTCAAATAGTGACGATCTGCCACTGCATATAGCAACGAGATGGAGTCAAATCCTGGTAGGCAGTAAGCATGTCCACCCGTTAAATGACCACCAATCAAACACATTAGAATGAACGTATCCACTTTTTATTACTTTCATATTGAGAAAAAGCAGGACTTAAAGGAAAAGGAAAACTAAAAATGGCAAAAACCATCACTTCAGCCCCCCCCCTCCCCCTTGTCTTCCGTCCCCTTAAGTTAGCTATCTCCGCCTCTTGGCCACATAAAACCCATCTCGACCTCTTTTTTATGTCTGTAAGATTTGTCATGGAAATATGTTATTTTTATGCTTAAAAACATTATTCCACGGAATCTCCAGTCCACAATAACAAGAACTGTAGCGGTGGCAGTTAAGTGGCAATACAGCATTTTCATGCTCGTAGAGAGAGCAGCGAGTTTTAAAGAGGCCATATGACTCCACAGAGAAAATGGGAGAGGGTCCTGTACCATCCGTACCTCAGAAAAGAACATATCCATTCTAGTAACGCTTTGCTAGGGAGCACAAGCAGCATTCACAAGGAACTACTAATCACAGTTGATAATCAGGCAGTAACTGTCACGCAAAATCTCCCCAATGGCTAGCCAAGGCGTTGTGGTCAGTAACCTCGCCCACCGCAACAAAATGATCAATGTAGAACAAAGACTTGACCGTCATGGAGAAAAACAGGTTGGAGTGAGTATCGGAATCTCACAGGGAGATGATAATATGACCAGCCTAGAAACAACAGGACAGCAGCAGCAACCTGAGAGAATTATAATAGCTCGCTGCCTTTCTTCTAAGTGTCAATGATAATGTTTAAAGACGAGTAATGGGATAAACAACTGGATCATGTCATAGTGTCTGGGCTTTAGTATTTTCCTCCTTAATGCAAAATATGAACTCACACTATTATATAAATTCTTACTTGCTTAACTCTTTGAGTCACACTAACCCTTTTAACTGATATCTCTATATGCTCGCAAGACTGAGCTCTTATGCACTGATATTAAATGATATGCTTTAAAAGGGTGGTTCAATGGTAAAATAGCTAAAGTCTACCAGAAATGAAACCAAAAATATTTATGTTTGTGTCCATATATAACCAATACTTATTCTTGCTATAACAGGAACGAAAAGAAAGGAAGAGAAAATAAAGCTTTCTCTCTGGCAAATAGTCATAATCTTATAATAGCTATGGCCCTTGAGACCGTTTTCTGATCTTTCTTCAATCTGTCAGAACCGATGAAAGCTTACAGAGCGTTCCAAAGCCAGACTTTCGTCTGACAAGCAGCGCATTTCTAATGGACTTTTATGGAGTCCGGAGACGTTTTCCCCGGCCAGTCTGGACCTTTCCTTCTATGCAAGACAGGATGCGGTAATGGATATTGAGAAGTCTCCAACAACCAATTAAAATCAGAGAGATGGCCCCAGAGGGGACCAAAAAACTGAAGACCACAGAATCGCGAATGCCTTTTGGGAAGACGGTCATTGGGCAATAAAACTGAGGACGACGGTGTGGTCTTCGTGCATGATGTGAACCAAGGGCAACTGTCGTGACCAATGAGTCTGTCCCGCATCTGAATCTTCAGTCTATTTACTGTCACAAATGCAATAATACGGAATAAGCTCTGTACGAAATGAAAACAGGGCCAGTGAAATGGCAATTTCCTGACCGAAATTAGTACGATTATCCTCCTCTCGTAGGCCAAAATGAATTTTAATGGCGTTTTTTTTTTCTTCTCTGTCTTTTAATCATACTGAGTTGCGCCTCAACAGCAACAACGCTAGCAACAACAACGACAACAAAAATCAAGAAAAAAAAAATGAAAATTATTTTACTATGAAGTTTGCACACTGAAAAATGATTTCCGTGGCACGGCAGAAGTATAGAAAAGGGTTTTCAGTTTGAGATCTAAGGGGGAAGGGAAATGTCGGAGAAGATACGGAGGAGAAAATAGCTGAACATGAAGAGAAACAAAGGCAAAAATAAAAATGCTTTTATTATCTTAGTATAATTGCTGTCTGTTGTTGTGTTCTTATTATGTCGGATGATCTTATTAGAGCAAAATGTTGGGATTTAAAGGCTGCACCGATTGCCTTGCGGCTAGGCTCCTTCACAGCACCAGTTGGGTAAAAAGTAAGGTTTGCAACATTTCTTCCAAGTATCACCAAATAAAATAATAACAATAATAAAAAAAAAAAATAAAATAGAAAATCACTCAAAATCTCCATTATCAACAGCACAGTGACAGTGCAACAAATGATAGTGAAAGCAATATAAATAAAAATACACCAGAAGAATAAAAAAAAAATAAATAATAATAACAGTTGTATAATGTGAAAATAAACATCACAACTGATGTGATAGAAATGAGCTGAACGAGCCTCTGAGCATTAGGTGAATGGACCTGCGATAAGGGAGGAATGAAAAATACGAGATATAAAAAGAAAGAGAGCATCAGATAGAAAGCACAAGCCAACAGAGAATATCACTGTAGGATCACGAAGTAAGGAGGAGTCCTAATCTGTGGTAGAGTTTACAAAATAAACGCTTCAGTAAATATTAAAAATCCCCCCAAATAAAGTAATACAGAAATGTTAGCAATATTCGCCAATGAAGGCAAATCGCATGGATCACCATCATTACTGCTACTGATGTGATCTCTGTAACAATTTCTCTATCTACAGTTTCAATTGCCATTATGTTACAGAGATTAACTCATTTATTATTTATTTATTTATTTATTTATTTATTTTTAGTATTATTTGTATTTTGTCACGATATCACTTTGAAGAACACTGTCAGTCATCATCTAGTTCCAGCCCTAAGTGATCCCTAATCTCAGTGGAAACAAAAGCAAATTTTCATTAAAATTGTCCTCCTCCCCTCCCTGCACTTCTCTCCCCTCCTAAGTCCACTCCTTACCACCAGCAATATCATATTCTGTTCCTGGTATAAAAAACATTTTTTTCCAAAAAGGCAAATCAAGTTGAGTGTATATATTATACAAATATCTAAATATACCCCTTTATCTACCAACCACACTGAACAAGCCGAGACAGAAGGCTTATCGTATGTATACATCACATACATATCTGAACAAACCTCTTTGCCTACCTCCAGAATTAGCTGAGCCAGAGGGCAAAATCAAATGGTGTGCATACATTACACAAATGTCCCTACATTCTCCTTTATCTACCCATGACACTGAATTAGCTGAGCCAGAGGGAGAAGCACAATACAAACGCGGAAGTAAGACAGTAGGGGAGATCATTCTAGCTTAAAAAAAGAAGAAAAAGAAGAAGAAGAAAATGTAATTCTCCCCAATATGTCCCCCTTTGACAAGACCATTCTAACTTTAAAAAAAAAAAAAAAAGAAGAAGAAGAAGAAAATGTGATTCTCACCAATAATTCTCCCTTTGACAAGACCAAATATAAAGCAAATTTTATCTTACAGCGAAACCTAGCAGTATATGCAACAGAACAGAAACTGTATACAAACAGTTAGAGGCTATTTAAACTGCAGAGATATTGTAAATCCGTTCTCAGTTTCCCCGCACACGGCTGGATATTGCTACATTCCTGGTTGAGCAGGTCGTTAACTCAAGGCCGCACACGCTGCTCCTCAGTTTGCAAGCGGTGCACGGCCAGACAGCTTATCTACTCAACCCCAGTGTGCTCCTGGTTCAAGCCAGGATCATACCTCACATGATGATGTAAAGAAGAAGGAGCTGTTTCTCTCATCGTTCCTTACTTTGCCCGGATCATGCTGGATCCTCAGTTCCTCTAATCTATGCCTATATCTCTCTAACCTCTTTTCATGGGTTGGCACTGTCCGCCTCAACTTTAGTCCGTCAGGTTACCGTGCCATACATGAATGGTATATGATCCTCTCTTTGCAGATTTAACTATACAAGAGAGAGAGAGAAAGAGATAGAGAGAGAGCGAGAAAGAAAGAGAGGGAGAGAGAGAAAGAGAGAGAGGGGGGGGGGATTAGAATCACATATTCCATTTGCATATAGGCTGAAACTGCACGCAGTGATATTTCCACACTATACGGACAAATACAGATCTTTATAATTGGACAATAAAGAAGTTAAATAAACCTGCTACCACATAGATCCAGTTTCTAAGCACTCTAGTAAGCTTATATAGCAGGTGTTGCTATTCACATACGCATCTGACATTATGTTCTCCGGTTACGATATCTTCTCAAAGGATACAGGGCTACCATTCCAATATACCTGCCTGAAGACCGGATATTTTCAGACAAATTCATGGCGATAAATACATTGGCTCATCAAGTCCTCGTCTTTTCATTCGATTCTTTTGGCATGGAAATTACCTTTAATATAAACGAATTATATCTTTTTGACTATATATACATAAATATTTCATAATTTGTGACTGACTGAGGATTACTGGTGGTAATCCTACCATATGTCCTTATAATCTGTTGCTAAATAGTTAAATAATATTTCATTATTTTCAGTAGATCGCTCTTGCACAATAAAGAATCATCTTACTTTGGGATAAAAACGATGCTTGTATTGCTGGTCTCTATAACAGACTGATTCAAAATGCAGCCTCGATTTCAGTCTGTTGTAATTCCTAGTACCTAGAATTATATCTTTATTTCTCGTTCGCTTGTTCCCTGTATGTGTATGATTGTGTTGTGTTTATAAATGGATTGGAAGAGTGGGGATGGAGTGAAGTATTCAAATAGAAAATAATATCAACTGCTTTTGATGAAATCATTGGGAATGTTCAGTATTCTAGCCTGTCTGACTCCAGAGATAGGCGAGCATGAAGTACGAGGACTACTTCCGACGGCTTCCATCTAAAAATATGGCATAATGTCACATCTCTAGCCATGTGAAAGGTAATGTACGTTGGCACCACCGGAAACTTGAGTGAGGCTGAATAGTCATCTTTGTGATGCAACTTAACTATCCGTAAACTGTTATTCCCATCCCAGTGCCAGAGTTTCAATCCTCTTATAACCCTGAAGTCTCCGGGTGATGTTATCATCTATATAACATAGTTCTTTTTATTCATTAAGAAACTCCTAACTTTCTAATTTTCTAACTGGCGCCAATGTCTATTATGTCAATCACCAGCTTTCCTCTTATAATACATAACCGAATTATATTCTGAACTCTTACTTGTTACATCATTGCAAAAAATCAGTTAGGCATTTTTGCCAGTCCCAAAGATAATAATGCTGTTGGACAGATATCTTTCTACTTAATAATAAAAGGATGTACTAAATTGACACACTCTAATGAATTCCTTCGGCCTGATAATATTATTTCTGATCTTAGTGTTTTATGTAATTCTTGTTAACTGTCGCCTTGGTGGCTGCATATTGCGAGCTGAGACACTGGCCCTCTAGGATAATAAATACTACTTGAAGCCCTGTCATATTGTTTTCTATGACTAGATCTTTGAGACTCGATGATACTTTTTATTCCGACTATATCAACTGGAGAATACCAACGGAATTGACTCGACTGAAATTATGTGGAATTCCAGACAAACTGCCATACAATTCCCACTCATCACCTAAAATGGAACTCTGAAATGCCACGTATCTTTCTTTGTCTTTCTTATGGTCACATCTTTCATTAAATTCATTGAGGACCACATTCTCGGTCTAAGTTTAGGCATCTCATGGCTGCACTCTCTAACAGTTTGTTAAGTGTACATATTATCTCGCTAATAACTACCCCTTCCCCAGATTGATGCACATTGCCAAGAATAGCAGGGCAGGTAAGCTTGTCAACAACGAGCCGAGCCGAATCATGATCTGTATCACAATTGTTTTAGCAAGCCTACAGCACAGACAGATATGTATGCACTGAGAATGTAAGATTTGTAACATCACTCCCGTTACAGTGTATCTAAATATCTATATGCATTTTTTTAAAAAATTGTTGGAAACTATGTTACGTTGCAACTGTTAATTGCTCATTTCTTACGATCAAACTGAAATCTGCACTGCAAACATAATATCTTCTTTTGCAAATTAAATTGATATCAATAGACAGGGTAGGATATTAAGTGTAAGGGGGGGGGGGGATGAGGCGTACGCCAAAGAGAATAGATTATAGAATACTGACATAAACTAAATTAATTAAAATGACGTGGAAACATTTATTTAACTACAACGGAGCATCCAATTGTCCTAGTGAATACGGACGTCAAAAGAAGGAAAGTGGGTATTGAATTAATCCACCATTTTGTTATGAGGTCTTTAAATGCAGTTCTTTTGATGTAGACCTAATACTGACAAAATTTACACGTCAGATTATTGGATCTCAAGGTTTTTCCTAGGAAAGATAGCAATGCTTATTGCTGTCTTTTGATCAGTTGATCTAAGATTTTCATAATGTTTATTTTCAATGGCACTAGAAAATGACATCAACGACTATCTCACATTTTGTACTTGTTTCTTTTTTGATAGTCGGATCTCACGGACAACCACTAGAATCTCCTATGTGGACACGCCTGCAGCGCTAATCACAAGTTCTGAATGCTTTCTGATGCTCTGAGCGAAGACAATGCAGAATAGTGTTACTGGCTGGGAAATGCAACCATCTGAGTGGTCGTTTTCCATTTCTAGAATTTGTCACTATCATTTAGTCAGAATGACCCTAATAGTTTGCTTTCTGGACAGACAAAATATAACACAGACAGACAGATTAATCCGAAGGGAAATGAGCGAGATTAGGCAACTGGAAGAGATACAACTACAGGCACTCAGCCAAGTGAACTACGTACGTATGCACCGATGACGAAACGGAATCCTTTGGTGCCGTATGTTTGGTGTAATCGTTGTAAAGCCCTCTTAGAACCGATGATTTTGGAAAGGGCTGGACTATCTCGGTCCCTATTTGAAACCTACAGCACAGAATTAAATATGCTATGATAAGAATTTTTAGAATATAACTTGTATAGAGCAGATGTGGGTCAGAATGCTTATAAAATCGCCATCTACACGAAGCACGTGTCAGATGAGAATATCTACTGTCTGTGAGATCATCTGGGCATGCATGGTATAGAACTTTGTCTGATCTTTGCAATCAAAATATCCTAAATATTTCTGCAATTCTGTCGACAAATAAAAGTATATTATGAATTAGTCCACTACAGTGAAGACCATACAAGTGTTTGATCTGCATAATGTGAAATCCCTTCAGCTTTCAGTGATGTCTCACTTTTTCTTTGAAGTATAATAACTGGCCCTAGAACAAAAAAAAAAAAAAAACCCTCTTCACAAAATATAAAAACCGTTTTTTTTTTTAAAATTCATATACTGTCCTATGTACTCCAGCTTTTTTTCCTTCCTCTTTTTAAAATATATCTATTTCTATATCTATATCTATATCTATATATATATATATCTATA
>JBCAUA010430991.1:0-17782 GCA_038406235.1 Peronia verruculata | reverse complement strand
GTTATAAATGTCTGATATATTTCTCATATTTGAATGCGATGAATGTTTTCGTATCATTGATCTGTTTAAATTAAATTTTGTCTCCTTTTTGCCAAGTTATGATTTGTATGAATATAATTTAGTTGAAGTCAACAATTTGGCCTCTTCTTACTGATTTTTTAAACGGCGTTTTAAATCTGATTATGTAAACAGTCAGCCTTCAATGCCTACCGCGGGTGTTCGGCCTGGTATAGGGACGCCTTGGCCCCTATCCTTTAGAAAGAACATAAATGGCATAGAGCGTGTACCGTGAAGACCAGTCGTTATTGCAGGCTGCATTAGGGTTCAAAATGGAGGAATCTAAGATTGAGCATTCAGAAATATCAGCTTACGTCGGAACTTCTTGCACTCAACCTGCACACAGAGTGTATACTGACTATTTATGTTTACTTTAGGTCGAACAATTATGTCATCATCCCACTGAGAATTGTTTGTTAATTTATTTACTTATGATTCATTTACGTTTTATTTATTATTCCTATGATTAGTGAATTATTTTAACAATATCCCACGGAGGTTCAGAAAAAGAGCAGCATCCACAACAAGGAGAGAAACAAAAGAATGAGGAAATTCACTGTTTATATTGTGTGGTAAAAAGCCATCCTGACAGATTTTCTGTACACATTAAAACAAAAGTCTTCAGACCCTTGAGGAGATTTTAACATTATGACTCTTTATCACGCTGAACGCATAAATAGAAATAATTATTGCTAGAAGATTTGTGACCTTATTAATTAGACCGTGGCTATACTCCGACCCCGGACTGGCACTAGAGTATACCAAATAATAAAACAATCCCGCTGGCTTAACCTGCTGGGACCCTCGACCAGCACAAGTCCACCCTAACGCTGACATGTAGGTCCGACGAGCGGGTGACGGTCCATCCTAACGCTGACATGTAGGTCCGACGAGCGGGTGACGCTCCTCCCTAACGCTAACATGTATGAGACCCTCGACCAGCGCAACTCCATCCCAACGCTAACATGTACATCCGATGAGCGGGACTGACGTGTAACAGTAGTCAATTCGCTTTTTATCGGGGGGACCAGAGTATAGTCACTTTGTCGTTTGTTTTTTTGTTTTATTTGGTTTTGTTTTAATTTTGGGTTACTTTCGTCAAATAAAGCATTGTCCTATCGCTAATCTGTTGTCAGTAATGTCAGTACATGTAATTCTTATTTCCATATAATATGCTCATTAATAGTATCGACTGTTAAATTTTCACAATAAATTCAGACATCTAGACAAGGCATTTCCATGGACGTGAATTGTTAGACATGAAGGAGAATTGGTATCCCCAACAGTGAATATAACATTTACTTTCATAGCCCAAATTGCTCGTTGTTTTTGTTTGTTTATAGTAGAAATCCAATTAGCTGTCAATTTCCTTGTTTCAGGCAAAGTATTCTTTGTTATTTTATTGGTAGAAATTACGACCTTTCGCTAACGTGTCAACAAACACTAGATCGTGTGTGCTCACTAAACTCTTGATATGCAGCACGGTGCAATGATATTTCTGACGGTCTTATTCCGGTCTATGTGGAGGAAAGATAGTATGGTAAGATGTCTACAGTGGAATACACAAGGCCTAAATTGTATGTAATTCTCTATGTATGTTGTTCGTATCCACTTCACTCTCAGATTGTAATTCTTCATCAGCCCCCCTCCCCCCACAAACACAGACTAGCACACACACACATAAAGAAAAACTTCTGATTTTGTCTTTGGGGCTAGTGCTTCTGTTTCCTTCTTCATCTTGATATCTCAGATATTACAGAGATACAACTATAATACAGTGTAGCCTACATCTAAAGCCTAACCCTGCTATTCAAAGTCAAAGTTTCATTTTCATAAAATAGTTATGCGTATTTAAAATTGCGGTTTTCATGCTAGATTTTTTCACCGTTCCAGGCTGTATCTACTTCGGAAGAGATCTGATGTTGAGACCAGAATAAGGGCCTGTTGTACCCTCCCGAGATCGTCCGTCAAAGATCGCAATTTCTTACTCATTACATTTGAAATATATCCATATGACACCAGTAGATCTGAGTGACAGGTAATAAAGATGTGAGGGAAACATAATCACGTCACTGATCGAGTCCAGGGATGAGATGCAGAATGTCTTGGACAACAGCAGAATGTTTCATTAAGTCATTTTGGACTACTCACATCTCTGTTAAAAATCAATACGAGGACGTACATGATCCTTTGACGTATTAATTTAAAATAATCAAGACATCCCAACAATTTGGAACAAGGGGAACTTACACGGTCATTGAAATCAAAAAAAAATTGTTGTCTTTTTTACTTTTTTTTTTTTTTTCGAGAGAGAGAGAGAGAAGGGATGCCCAAAGTTTTTTCTGTTGAAACCAAACCACCAAAAGAAATCTCTGACAAACTGAGTTATAATTATATTTCGTCTTCAAACGAAGTTGCGGGACGTTCAAGTGAAGTTTGGATTGGAATTAAGCGAGGGCATCGTGTCAGAGCCAGGTCTGATAATGCCATGTGTGGTGATGAAACAGATAGAGCGGACACTGACAGCTGGAGTGGTGGTGACACAAGTGACATCCACACTGCCATATGCGCCAACCTGCTCGAGCATGAGAGTATCAATGACAGTCCGAGCCAAAGTGTACATGCTGAACTTGTGGAGTTGGCCGGAGAAGTGGCACATGAGTTTCCTGGTGAACATTGTCTGAGTAAAGTGGCCTTTCCTGGGAATAACTCGTGCAGTGTCAATACACAGGCAGAAGTTTGCTTCCCAGAGGTGTCCCGCAGAGCTGGGCAACCTATCAGACATGAGAGATCAGACCAGGATAAGGACGGCAGACTGAGACTTTCTGGCTGGTCCCTTGGCCAAGTATCTGTTGGTGAACCTCTTAATATGGTGCGCGACCACAGCTTGCATGAAATGGGTGTGGATGATGCAAAGGACAACAAGAATAACATCAGATGTCCTGTCCCGTTAAAGATCACCACTTCTTCTGAAACATGTGCTCATGCAGTCAGAATGATCAAGAGAAACCGTGATAACAAAGTGAAAATGCGGAAGAAGTCAAATTCAGCAGATAAATCAGAGCTTGCTGCTAGCGCAGATAAACTGATTAGCAAAGCCTACAGTTCAATGCCAGATACTGGTACAAATCTGTTTCAGGGACCGATTACTGAGTCCAAGCCTCCGGCACTTGGTAATGTCATTTCTAGACTAACTATGGATGAGCACAGAACAAACGTGCGGAGTGCCAGAGATAAACCTTTTGAGGGAATTGTGGAGGAGGATCTGGACATCAGACCCCTCTCAAGCATTCCTGAGTTCAATGATGACAGACTACTGTCAGATTTTATTTATTACGACAGTAAGCAGAGTTCCTCCAGCTATGTTGGGAGAGACGTAACACATGACATTCAGCCTCAGACCGCAAAGTGCACGCCTATGAATATTGATAAAGTGGACGGGAAGTGTTTTCACTGTGAGAAGCCGTATGTATCTGTGGTAAGACATCCCATTTTAAAGTCGGGGTCTGCAGTGAGGAAAGACGCTTCTCCCGGATCACTTCAGAGACACAGTCACATCGGCAGCCCGTTGAAGACATGTAATAAAGCAAAAGATGCTGCAAAATTCCACGGGATTTCGGTATCCATGGGTGGTATAAATTCACCACAGCAGTCCGTGCCACAAAGTGATAGGTTACGACAAAGTTGTTCGTCATCAACATGTTGTCTGGGAGAGGCAGTCAGATCAAAATATGTCCAAATGATGAAAGTTAGCAAGGGTAAATACAAACAGACAGTACAGATTTGCGGTGGTGAGATGAGCAAGGGAATACGTGAATGTCCTCGTTTTCCAGGGCTGTCCGATAGTTGGAATGGACGTTCTGCAGTCGCGTGGCAACTGACCTCACATATTCCTGACATGAGCAGCGATAAGGTATGGTACTTGGTCAACAATAAAACTGTAGATGCAGCACAGACGAGAGAAATCTTCCGACAGGCCGAGACCGTGGAAACACTAAGGAAACAAGTGGAGATTTACAGGCACATTGTGCAGTACTCAGATTTGCTGTCGTTCATACAGTTTGGAATGTACAAACTGCATTCCAGCATTCTCAAACAACAATTTGCACAGTGTGTTGCATTTGTGAAGACGATGTACTTGTCACAAACTGAAGTACTGGCCGAATTTGATACTACTCCTGCACATTTCGAAGAGAAAACAAAATCGATAGCGATAATTTCAGAAAATTGTCCTTCACATAAAGTGAACTCTTCCGTTGAAAAACACGGAGATAATAAATGCAGATCTCCTGACACAGCTTGTCGCAGATATATGTCACTGGATCAGAATACAGTAGACCCCAACTGTTCCAGTGATGCACTTGCAGTCAGAAGTCGCAAAAATCTCAACAAACAGAGAAATAAATGCGTCAAAAACTTCGAAAAGAACCAGAGTTTGAACCTAAAAAGGCTGAAGCATAGAGGCAAATCGGTTTCTCATCTGTGCACAGACATCAGGCGTTACAAGACACGGGAGAGCGATGACAATAGAGGATGGGAAAAGGGAGGGAAGCAAGAAAGCTATCAGGAGGCTGCAAATCCCACGAACTACCGAACACCCAATGCATTTGATGTGAATGTGACTGGGGATCTAAGAGAGAAGGTCAGAAAGAACGGGCAAGTGACAGACAAAGAACAAATTGCGCAAACTGACATGAGAGAAAAGTCTCGGCCCCCTAACAACAGACTTGGGATGGTAACAAAGCACCAAGACATCCTGCCTCTCCACCACATTCCCTCTTATATCTCAGCCACCAGTGAAAGGTCCGCACACAGCATCAGTGACCCTCGGCAGGCGAACAGAAGCCATTCGTCAGAAAAGCACCGGGCTTCCAGAAAACGAAGCTGCAGCGACACGAGGTGTGCAGCCAAGTGCGACGAGTCATTGAAGAAGAAACGACACCGGCACACCACTAACAAGATTTCCGATCAGTCGAGGGACGAGTCGTGGTCTAACAGTCCAAGGCCTGGAGACAAATATTGGAAACAAAAACGACGAAAATACTTACGAGGAGAGCCACGGCGTGGATCCTATTCCAGAAATGGAGACAAATTGACGGGACATCAAAAGTTCAACAGGGATCAGCAAAGTTATCATATCAGCGACAGACGGGCTAGGTCTTTGTGCAGTAGTGGCACAGGCACCAGACCGAGTCGTCCCTTTTATCGTAGCACTTTGAGCCTGTTTAATGAAGGCAGTAAATCGAGCTCACATCACAGCCGCGGATCCAGCCCTTCTCCCAGCAGGAACAAATGGAGACACCGTAGTGGTGAAAGAAGAAATTCTCACTCCTCGCAAAGTCCTCGGAACTACAGAAAGAACTCCAGTCCACCCAGAGAAGAAAACAGCAGGTCGGAGAGCCGTCACAAACACCATTATTCAGACAAACGATCCAGGTCCCGCAGTTCGGATGAACATCCCGTATGTAGCAAACGCTCCTGTTTGGAAACTAACAAAAAGCGGGATTTGTCTTGCACGAAACACAAAGTTGATGAAAGGGCACACACAAAGTGCGGTATCACGAGTGGGAGAGAGCAAGGCAGAGGGAACAAGGAAAGAGATCATGGTGGTACAGCCAACACTGAAGCTGACGTAGAAAATAATGAAATCGGTCCTTCTGTTTCTGTGGAAGAGAACGCAAATGAGGCCAGAAATGACTCTAAGAAAATGGAGACTCCGAACTCTGGCACTCCTACCATTGTGAGGCCCGAAAGCTTAGAGGAACGCCCTCCACTGGTGAACCAAAGCAGGCCTCATAAGACACATATCAGAACGAAAGAGACAGTAGAGATACCACCGCCACAAGCAGCAGGTCAAAGGTCAGATTTAGACAACTCTGTCACCACAGGCTGTGATATGGCTGAAACTTCTGATAGCCTCGGGCAACCTGTGGGTGGCATTTTCACAAAGAATGAACGATCAAAGGGAGGATGCTCTCGACGAGTTCCTAGTAAAACCATGTTTTGCAGTAAAAATAATCCAAAAGACTGTGATAACAAATTGAGGGATGACTTGTGTCCCGATCGTGTGAGAAAAAAGGAGTGCCAGTGGAGAAGGACAGTTCCCAAAGTCACAAGTGACCACGGCAGGGACAAGGGATGCAGTGGGAAAACTAACACAGAAGATGGGATTAACTGTTGTAGAAAAGAGCAGCACACAGACTATGCCGACGACTCACCAGTGGCCAGAACTGGTGAGAGCAAACTCTTATTCACAGATCATGAAAGAAATGTCACTTATCACAGTGGACTTTCTGACAACAACAATGTGACTCACAATGACTGTGCTGAAGGAGAGGGTAATCAGAAATCGAAGGATGAAGATGTAGACGATGCAGATGAAGCTGTGGAGGCCAAGCTAGATCATAACTGTGCACACTCGGACAGAGCGTTATGTCTCTTAGGCATGGAACCATCGTGTATTGTAAATGAAGGTCATAACTTACCAGACGAGAGTGAGCCAATAAGCACATCTGCAGAACTGGTGTCAGCAAAGGAAATTCCACAGCAGAAACTTTCAACTGGTGATTCTTGTTTGTCTAACTCTACTGCGACATCAGCCACAACGTACACTACCCCGTGTCTCATAGATATAGACTGTCTCTATGATCGCTTTTCAGATAGACCAGCACAAAGTCCAGCATCGATCTATCTGGGGCTGTGGGACAAAATTTTGGCATTTTGTTGCCCTGGAGATCCGCGGGCTCAGCTGGTGAAGAAGATAAATCCCGATCTAGAACAAAACAAATCAGGAAACCGGGTCAAAGATGAACGGTCACACATGACAAGGGACCAAGAAGAGAAGGGACAGTGCAAAGTAAAAAGTATTGAGCAGTGGAAGCCAGGATTAGACAAGGAGATGGTAAATCACCCTCGAGGGGATACTTTAACGACTAATTCGACAGAGTTTACCAGTTATGACAGACACACCCACAGCGACAGCATCAGTAGCTCACTACTGCAAGGCCAATGTGGCTC
The DNA here is from genome assembly GCA_038406235.1 of Peronia verruculata. NCBI lineage: Eukaryota > Metazoa > Mollusca > Gastropoda > Systellommatophora > Onchidiidae > Peronia > Peronia verruculata. The sequence continues at coordinate 10,708 of JBCAUA010430991.1, read as the reverse complement.
TGAGCCAAGTATAGCCGCGGACACCTGTGCCAGCATGAGTAAGACCAAAGCTGTCCAGCCCATGACCTTCAGTGTTGCCCGCTGTTCTGCCAAGCTGCCACCTCTCTCGGACCCCATCATTGCATCCAGGCTGTCCAAACAACAAACAATGGACATCTTGGATGAATTGTGTCAAATTGTTCCACCGCTGTCCCCGCTTCCAGAAGAAGATGGGGATCACTTACAAGTGAAAAGACGAGTCGCTCGCCCCTGGAACCCCCGTACAAACAACGTTGCCGGTGTTCTCACGGACAGCTCTGTCAGTGGGCCACCATCGTGTTCGCTGGTGACGGGAGTGAAGCGGCTGGGAGCGTGCTCTGTGTCCGTCCCTTGTGCCAGTGCCATACAGTACGAGGTCTGTGGTATCACAGTGGTCCAGCTGTTCGGTACGCCGCCTAAGCTACAGTTACAGCCTGCTCATGTCTCTCAGCTACCAAGCTGGCTGTGTGCAGAGGACCAAATGTCTGACTCTCAAGGAAAAACTGAGGTCTCATCTTTATCACTTACATCAGAAAATCCTTCCGGGGTCAACTCCTCGCAGTCTTCATTCAAATCGCAGTATGAATCTGCTTCAGTGGCAGTACCAGGTTACCATATTTCACAGCCCAGCAGTCTGGAGAAGTTGTGTATTTGCAGTTTGAAGAAAAATGCTCACTGTCTGACTCCGTGTGTATCACATCAGCCCAGACATGAACAAACCATGTCAGCTAACGACGCCAATGTAACAGAAGTGTCTGATGCAACAGAACCCAGAGATCCACGAGGTACAAAATACCAGTTGTCATCATATTCTGATTGCGAGATAGCTGCATTTCCTCCACACAAAAACTGTCAGTTTGAAAACCCTGCGAAAGGTTCCGAAAGTCCAACTTTTCCAGTTGTCAACCACAATAACTCTTACGGTCCTGGCGGAACGAGCACCGCCCCGGATAACTCACACAGTTCAAAAGAACTTCATCCTGAGCTGGACTCAGGGCAGCCCGTTGGTGAGCTGGAGGATTTCGTATGTGACGCCATGAGCACGCCGATTGTCCTCAGCGCCGCTGATCGTGTTTATCATGTGAGTGCTGATTCTCACAAGCAAGGGACTTGTTCTTTCGACGAGGAACTGACATCTCACAAATCAGTCACTGACGTAGGTGTGAAGAAAGACTACGATAGCAGATCCGACAGATATCCAGAACAGTTTCCAAGCTTTTCAGGTGACATCCTTGCCAAAGCCATGGAATGTGCTGGCCTGACAGATGAGGTGATAGATAACTTCTTACGCTCGGACTTTACCATCGAATCTTTTATAGTGAACAACGAACCCGTGTCTGAGCATTCGGCTGAACTCACGGAAGCCGACGAATTTCTGGAACAGATTTTGAACACGTGTGGAGAGACTGACCCAGCCAGAGACAGCGGGCCAGGCCGGTCCTGGTCACTCACTTCCTGCCAGCCAGTGCCTATGATAACGCTGAGCACTCAGCCTAGCCAATCCCTGCCCGGCTGTTCTGCAGCGCCGGCCTTTCATCTCCACACGGCACCGAGTGCTCAGGCTGGCTGGGAATGCAGTTGGGGATCTGAATACATGAACTATGACCACAGCATTCATGGATCCAACCTTTACAACTGGGACCCTTCATGTCCCCCTGTCTACTGGGACGAAAACATGCCTAGCACCAGTAAGATGTACGAACAAACGCACCAGTCTTTCAACAGATCTGTTTCCTGCCATGATGGTCCACATTTCCAGGGACAGTTCGACGGCCTATCTGCCCACCACTCTCAGAGCCGAGTCTACCATGAAGGACAAAATGTGCCATTCAGTGAAGACTACCATACCCTAACCCTGCTGGAACCAGCTACGGACTTTAATGACACATATGTTCCTTCGGAACACTGGAACCGGCCTACTCTAACCTTTGACTCCGATATAATCAAACAGGCTCTGGCCATGGTGCCTCTTGGCGAAGATTCGAACTCGGGGCATCCATTGCTGAAAGAGGCTATGGACGAACAGCTCAGCACAGTCCAGCCGGACATTCATATGGCATCCATGGAAGATCCAGTGACTCGTAGGTCACAAAAATGTGTGCAAGCTGACCAGATGAAGACGGTGGTAGCAAAGAGAAACGCCAGCGAGAGAGAACGTCCACCGCCAACTCGATCCTGCAGCCCCATCGGGCGAAGACGTCGAGAGCTGGTTCAAGCCTGTTTAGCCAGAGAGGTAACTCCATACGTCCGGGCTCCCATACGGAACCACGCCTTGACAAGAACAACTAATCGACAAAATCCGTCACTTGACAAACCTTTAGTGAAAACGAGATTGCCAGCCGTTCGTTTTGAGGCCAGAAGTCTGGTGTGTATTGATAGGGATCAAGTCAGGAAAAGGTGTAACAAAAGACGAGTCTCCACCGATAAGATAATATCCTCAAATTACAGAGACATGAAGTGTCAGACTAAATCAACAACAACCTCAAGACAACAAAAATGTTTAGCCAACAGGAGACAGGGGCGGACTGTATCTCAACATAGAGCTTCTATAGATAACAGAGAGAGAAGAGAACCTCAGTCATGCTTGATTGATTCAAGCGCGGGTGCTGATACTCCTGAGCTGACCTTCAGAACTGAGAGTCAGATAGAGGATGACAGAGACTGTGAGAGCAGACATAAACAACCGTGCAGACGATCGAACACCTTGTCTCAGTATTATGCAGAACGCCAGGCTGAGGTGGAGAGATTCACTCAACAACTCAGTCAGTTCAGTCCGGGCTTGTTCAAGCACAACCGGCCTGGCACTCACTGGAACAGTCGTCAGAGAGTCAACCAGATCTCCACCAAAATCTCATACCCACTGCGGCTTTCTAGAGGAATAACAGGCAACGGAGTGATCGCTCAGCCGATTGAAAGCTCCGGCTGGGAATCCAACAAAGAAATGAACCGCAACAACAACGCTGATCCAAACGTTTTTCACAAACGAGTCGGAATCAAGGCGGACAGCAAGACCGCGGCTCCCGCGCTCCAGCGGCGCCGGCAGAAACAGCTGACCGAATTAGCGGATCGCAAAGAATCGAGAAGACCTACGAAGCAAGAACACTTATCTCCTCTGCAAAAACTGGAGGAGCAACAGCAACGAAAGCTAAGGCAAGACGCCAAATTGCGGCATGTCGACCAAAGTGCAGCGGATATCCGCCAGACCCAGAGGAAACTGAAGAACGTCCATCAGACATTGGCCAAATCATACAACAAGATCCACCAAGCTCCTAAAACCAGCTCTCTGCTTACAGTGTTGGGACAGAAAAATCGAGATCGCAAACACCAGAAATTAATGTTTCCTCCAGAACTAGTTAGCAATACGGGCACCCCGAAAGGTGCTGAATTTAAAACGGGTCTGTTCCCAGACATAGCCTCTCAGGGTGACTGTCTAATTAGCCGGAGTCAAGATCCGCAACTGCAGGATCTCCCCACCAGGGAAGAGGCCAGTGTGATGAAATTCGTACAACGATTGGACACTTCGTACGGCGACCAACTGGCGAAAGGAAACCCTGACACGAAAGCCCGGTTAAATAAGCTGTGTGACAGATATCTGACCTTGCATGGGAATCGCCGAGCTCGAGCAAGGGAATTTCAGCAACAGACGGAGCCAAAGATTGTCCCTAGAAAACTAAGGGAACCGTCGGATAAATGTTCAGAGACAGGGAAACCTTTAGCACCATCAGGAATTGTCAATGCTCAGGTTGATTTTCCTCCGTCTGTACCGACAGTGGGTAGTTTGAAGTCAAATGTAAAACCAGAACGGGAAGTCAGTGGAACTAATGTCCCAGATAAGAAAGGAAAGACCGGCAGTGAAACTGGAAAAGACATAATACACCTACCTGCCGAACACCCGATGGTCAATAGGAACGGAAACGAGGATAAAAACCCTAAGCATCGTAGATCGCCTATAACATGTATAGAAAAAGCACAGAAACAAAGCACTGAGACAAGCCGGACGGCCAGACCACTGCGACCTGACATTGCTAAAACTGTCAATCGTTTGTCCGCCAAGCCGCCATCGCCCGATACCAAACTCTTGCACAGGATCCAGGGCTGGGAAACTGAATTTGGGAAATCCCTGACCATTCCAAAAGGTTCACGAACCCTTCGGCCTCTAGCAGGAAATATGATGAGCATGCTGATCCAACCAGATCATTCAGCAAAACCGCGACACTCTAGGGGCAGCAAGACTTGCAAATCTGTTCGAGAAAACAGGAAAGATCCTGCTTGTGAAAAATCAGCGGTTCATGGGAAGGGTCGTAAACAACATAAGCATGTAGTCCCAGATACCAGCATGGACGAACCAGGCCCAGAGGGGACAGAGACTTCAGTGATAAGTGATGAGAGCGGGACACAGTCTGATACACTTTCCGAGACAGAAGAGCTGGACATAAGCATTTGTCTGGAAAGATCTGGCCTGCTTAACTTACCCTCGCTGGTCAGCCAGATGGCAGACGAGAGAATTGACGCCCCTGAGTTGGCAGCTTCTGCAAAGTCTATAACTCTGAAGTCTGAAGAGGAGTTGTCCTTAAATTTTCAGTCAGACTGTTACAAGAACATGCGCATGGAAGAGGTCAAGATCGCGGTATCTAGAGATGACCAAGAGGAGGGGCCTGACAAGATCCAGGAATCATTATCTCCCCTGAACCCCATCATTTCCAAAGAGTCTCCATTTTACTTTCTTAACCTGGTTGATCAGTTCCCAGTGGATCTTTCCTGCGAGAATCCGGTCTATCAAGCTGGTTCTCTTGGATACAAGTGTCAGTTCTCTCAGCGAGCAGCACCGGATTCCGCCGACGCCGACACCCTAGAGGAGAAGGTGCAGAAGTCCTGTGAAGAGGGTTTGAAGAGCAAAGAACATGTCACAGCCGCCAAATCTGATCCGAGCCCCGATGAAGACGAACTGAAATACATTGCCAATATAGCGGAGCCTTACTTCTCGGGACACAGCAAAGGATGGACAGTGCAGGGCATGTCTCTGCCACCTGGTTCTATCGGTGTAGGAGAGAACAACTCTGAGAGTGACCGGTTCAAGGCCGAGGATCACAGTCAGAGCGCTAGAAAAAAGCGAGACGAGCGTCTGAAGAGAGAAACTTTGGAGGAACAGCTGAACAGTTGTAGCCCATCATCAAGTTCGGCGATAGGAGCAGGTGATGGCAATGCAGCGTATGGGAAGAGAGTCAGAATTCCTGACGCTTATTTGGCTGGAGTAAATAAGACTCTACCCGTTCAAGAAGTTTGTTATGATGTAAACGGCGACAATCGTCGTAAAGAAGATCGGAAAGCGAATGAGTCTGCTGATGAAAATAATGCTAAACATAAGACAGACAGTCTTGATTCGAGATTGGAAGCCATTGAGCCCTTCCGAGGCAACACACAGCTACAGGTTAATGATAGTGTGAATAGAGATTTTAACAACGGGTACATTAAACGGCCTTCCGAGGACATTAGACAGGGAGTTGATGTCATTACAGGCAGCAGAGAACAGGGAATGAGCACGTTTCATGAAAACCATGTTGCTAAGAGTCCTGCATACAGCTGCCTGCAGTGTGGAGAACTCACTGGTGAAACCAACTTGTTAGATTCAGAGAGGAACCCCTCAAGAAACTCGGATAGGTCGGACATGTCTCCCCGTGAGGACCCCGATTTCCAGTCTTTAGAGTCACTGAAGAGATCGATAGATATGAACACGTGGGACGAGTTCAGATATGCGCCGTATTTCGGTGCGCATTCTGTGAAACAAAGCGAGAAACCTGACATGAACTGTAACAGCATCAGGCTGGATCTAGGGAATGAAACGGACAGGCCAGCGAACGGGGAGCTGAGGCCTTGTCAGTTCAGGCTCTCGCCAATGCTCAGCCCGATACTAGAGGCAGGAGATGAGGAGGAAGCGATGGCTGAAAAGACCACTGGGGAGGAGAAGAGGAAGGTTGAAGAGTGAACGAACTCTGGGAAGGAACCAATCTCTAGCAATGGACGGGCATTGGATGAGCGAAGAAATGTGTGAAATTGGAAATCTTTTCTGATGCAAGTAGGGCGAAAATTAAACTGAAGAGGAAGGATAAAGAAAAAAATTGCAGAGGACGCAGTCTTTGATCACACGGCAACGGAATGGAGGGGCATTGGAGATCGAAAAATTGTGAGAAGGAAGCAGTTTTCGCTGATGAGGAGAGGCAGGGCGAGGATAGACAATCAGAAAACTGAAGAATGAAATGTTTGGTTATAGTGTTGATAGTATAAGCACGTTCAGATAATCGGGGAGAAAGTGTGTGTGAGGGGGGGGGGAGAAGGGGGAGGGGGCAATATGTAATGGGGTCATAGGGACCGAGGAGAGTGAAGAATTGTGTGGAGAAACAGTTTTTTTTGGGGGGGGGGCGACAGGGATCATTTTATACAGTTTAGATGTAGGTCACAGTGCCTTATTATGCCGTAAATTTAGGCCAAACTAAGATATTAATAGCGCTGTCATCAGCCCATCACAGGACATCCTTGACTGCAGCTTTTCAATGCGATCTGATTATATTGAAATGTGAGTTCGCGCCACTGTCATTGTTGTCTCATTACAAGAAGAACAGTACACACAGTTCGAAATTGTGGCCGTCTCCGAATTACTTAACGTGCATTGGCTTGAAAATGTCATTTCTGCTTCGACTGATTTCCTAGTCTTAATTTCTCTTCAAACACAATGGCTGTACCCAGTAGTATAAGTCCTCCAGCTGCAAGTGGCTGAAAGTTGGACAGAGAAAGGAGTATAGATATCATCTGAGCAATTATATTTCTTTAGTTACCGTGTAGTCTGACAGTTTGAATGTTAGATGTTATGCAAAATTTTACTCTCCGAAATGCACCTAGTCTGCACTTACATAGAAGGTAAAGAGCCGTGGTGTAACGTGCCCCGTTGAACGCAAGCTCGACCACATTTCTAGTCTCATAAATTTGTTCCGACTAAGAGAACGGCTGGAAATCCCCGTCTAATTTTATTAGGAAGTAACAAACACTCCATACTGTTCACTGCCACTGAGATAGAAAAACATATAAAAATGCAGGGAAACCGATGAGAAAAAATTGTTCTCAGATCTCGTGGTGGAGCGGTAATAAACATCAGTGAGTGTTCTATTTCTAACATTAGGGTACAAACACTCAGGCTGGGATTTCCAGGTTTTTGCTTGGTCGAATATGAGCTATGCATTAGACATCCGTTTTGAGTGAGCGACGCTCCCTTCGCTGGAGGGCGCATGACTTGCAACCACTCAGCGAATGATGTACCGGGTAGTCTTGGTGTCAACATTTCAAACTGTCTTGTTAAGTTGTTAAGCATTTACAGAACAAAAGCAAATTGTTATGCCGGGAGAATGGCCATGCAAAAACAAGGTTCGGGACAAACGTATCATTGTGTTTACGAAAGCCCAATGTTGTAAGAGCACCAATTTATTACGTTATTGCGTCTGGCTATCCATTGTGTACAATAATTCAATAGATTTGTTCCGACCAAGCGAACGGCTGGAAATCCCCGTTTAATTTTAGAAGACTAGGGGGTACAAACACTTCAAATTGTTCACACTGACATAGAAAAACACATAAAAAATGCACGGGATTGGTGACAACTGCTCTCAGATCTCGTGGTGGAGCGGTGACAAACATCAAGGGGATACAAACACTCCGCCCGGGATTTCTAGGTTTTTGCCTAGTCGAATATGAACTATTACTACTCTTCTCTCCCTTCCCTAACCCCACCCCCCCCTTCCTTCCACACCCACCAGTTCTAGCGAAAACAAACAAACAAACAATGCCCTTCAGTATGGCATGAACTATGAAGAAAAAATGGAGCAAAGTCCCTCTTCCACCGAGGATGTGTACAGATCTAAAGTTCCTGATCACTTGTATGTACAAATTATACATAATTTGCTAAAGCATATTTTATCACGCAATTTTGTGACTTTTTACCTTTACTTACAGATCAAATTACATGGTTATTTTCACATCTTGTTAAATCATATTAAATATGTATATATATTATTATATACACATAATTTGACACATTATTATAATGATTCCTTTGTCTTTTAGAACGTTTTCTAAGTGTCTTTTCAATAAATTGCTTATGTATCTTTAAAAAATTACTTGGTTTCATAATTTCTTGTCTTTGAATCATCTTTGTAGTAGTAATGACAATCATGTTCATGAAGACATCCTGCTTTTAAGTTTCCCTGTAGCTTATTTCATTTTTTTTTTTATGGACTGGAAGAGAACTCACGGCCTCGGTGGGAGATTTTTAAAAAAAGATATAGCCCTGTGACTTAAAGTGTATGGCAAAGCGTGGGCACCTCGATGTTGATATTTTGGTTGACTGAACTGAATGTTACTCAGACAGAAAGAACGTATTTTGAACGCGGCATACTATCGAACGTACAATTCGGATGAAGCACCCTTGTGAGTTTATTATTCAATTATTACCCCATTTACAGAAAAACGTCAAAGATAATTGAGCTTTTTAGAAACACAGATCAGCAATGTTGTGTGCCAAAATTCAGATGAATCCATTCCACAGTTTTCCAATCCATACGCCTTTTGTGGGTTTTCTTGCAATTTTATAATATAGATGTGTTAATCTAACGATTGTTAGTTTATTTGATTGATTGATCGATTAATTGGTTGGTCGATTGATTGATAGATTGACAGATTGATTGGTTGATTGATTGGTTGATTGATTGATTGATTGATTGATCGATTGATGGATGGATTGTTTGATTGATTGATGGATTGATTGATTGATTTGACGTCATTGAATCTAGCTCACAAACCTGCTGGACGGAACCAGAGCTTTCTTTATTTACTGGACTTCACCTGTTCGTTCACATTTTTATATATATAAATATATTTTTTTTTGGGGGGGGGGTAAAATCTTCTTTAGGTCACCGAGACCAGGCATGGGCATATATAGCTCGTGACTTTGCGTCACAGCTCTCAGTACCTGCATTTTTCTACCAGGTTTTTAGATGTTTGTTCCGGTTTGAGACAAGGTGGCTTCCCCTTGTAGTATTTAGAAATCTGATTTTACTCGTCACGCATCTCCATTTCTATCCGGTCTAGGCTGATTATTTTGGGACGAATAAATGAATCTCTCTCTCTCTCTCTCTCTCTCTGTTGTTATGTATTTAGCTTTCAGTCTTTAAAAAAAAAAAAAAAAGAAAAAAAGAAGAGGAAGTAAAATTACATGGGTTTATACTATGTGCTGCGAAATCCGCGCTTTTATTTTTGGCTACTCAGCCTAAATCTGGCGAAACACCGTAGAGCACAGACGAGCTAGACCTAGCACACTTCAGTCCGGAAAAAGAATTTCGCGAGATCAGAAGGGGATTCCCCTAGGTGAGGAAAAAAAACGGCGGCGCGGATTTCACAGCACTGACGATAAATATGTGACCCACTTTCGAGAAAAGAAAATTTTTGGTCTAAATTTGGGATGTAGCAAGTTCGTTCTGGCTGAATCATTTTCGCCTGTTTAATTTTATCTTCTGTGATTTTAACTGCCACGCGTTTTCTCACGTACGTGACGTGTACACGAAATTTTTCAAACACATTCGCCGTTATTCCAAAAGGTTTGACCTTGGGCTTCCCTACCCAAGAAGCCAGAGGGCTGTTGAGGCACTGAAAAAAAAAAAAAAAGCAAAGGAGATTCTAACTGTTTCCCGTCCTCCGGTAGGATTCAAACGGATAACGTTTTCGTAGAGAGGCAGACGCATTATCTCTCGGCCAGGGAGTCTCCCGTGTGTTGAGTGTGTCTGTATGTGTGTGTGTCTGTTTTTACGTATGTATGTTTAAGTGTATGCCATCGTGCCCGCTCGTCGTGGAGCATATGACTGCCACTCAGTCAAATTTTAATTTGATCGCTTGTTAACCATTACATGTAATTTTCCCCTTCTTTGTTCCCACCCCCAGGCGGTGAAAGCCCACCATAGGTGGGATGTCTGTCATGGAATGCCATCCTCCACGTTCCAGGGGTGATGACATCTCTTCTCTCTCTCTCTCTCTATCTCTCTCTCTCTCTCTCTCTCTCCCTCTCCTTGTTCCTGTCTTCAGTCCGGCTCTCTTTCCTCTCTTCTTCTTGACGTGTAATTTGTAAACCGTGTTTGGCACAATATAGCCGTGATCTTGCTGATGTGCCGTTAATTCCCAACAAACAAACAAACAACAACCATTAATTTTTGTTAAGTCTTGTCACCCTCCTCTTACTTCAACAGTTCTGCAAATTTACACCGGCATTATTATTTTGTCAGGACCGGAGCCCGTTATTTCTTATCAATCATTGATGGCAGAAGGATTTTTTCTTTTCTTCTAGAGCACAGGTATCAAACTGAATTGTACAGAGAGCCAAAACGCAAATGACACTTTAGGTTGTGGGTCGAACTGAATAAACCCTCATCTGGCAGGGGAAAACTAAACTGTTTCGAAAGGACAAAAGTAAAAATAACAACAAACACATAGATTTGCTCCGACCAAGAGAATGGCCTGAAATCCCCGTGCTACTTGTATCAAGGCTTACAAACACCACCAGACTGTTCACTCCATTGACACAGAAAAAAAAAAAGCAAAACAGAAAGAAAAAACAGTGCACAAGACCTGTGACAATTGTTGTCATAAAAAAAAAAAT
>JBCAUA010430880.1:0-10711 GCA_038406235.1 Peronia verruculata | reverse complement strand
CCCCCCCCCCCCCCCCCCCCCCCCCCCCCCCCCAAAAACTAGCCCTATGTTTTTGTTACTTGATCATAGGGAGAAATGATTGAAGGACATCCATACAATGAGGGCCTGTTCATCACCCAACGCAGGCGGTTAACTCACCCAGTCCGCCCTTTGTAATTCTTCAAGTCTCTTCGCATCTTCATCTTCCGCCTCGGTCAGTTTCTGGGGAGGAAAACAAACATGAGATCAGAGAATCTGGTAACGGTGGAGAATGAAGGACATAATAAGGGAGAAATAGGAGGTCCGTAAACATGCAACCAAAGGCAGACAGACAGAGCCAGGGCAACAGACAGACAGACAGAAGGCAAACATAAAGGCAGACACGAAGACAAAGTCAGACGGACTGTCTATTCCGGTCCGTCTGTCTATTCATTCATTAATATGTCTCTCAAACTTTCAACCCAACCTATTCGCGCATAATCTGTCTATCTGGCTGTCTGTCGGTCGCTCTAGTTAGAGCGGATACCCCGAAATAGCATAAATATCCAAAACAAAAGATTCTATTTTATAATCCGATGCCCGATTAATTTTGAACAAAAATAGTATGTATTTATGTAAAGGGCACAGCCATCGATGAGATATATTAACACTGCATTGTTTAAAACGACATAAAATTTTGATGGCACTGATAAAAGTGTCTAAAACCGGCACAAACTGAACAATGGGGTCCCTAAAAGTTCCGGACCTTCCATTGATCTGAATGCTTGAATGTTTACCGTTCGGGTTAGTGTCAGTGACAGATCACACTAATGAAATGCTCAATATGCTCTGACAAAAATGTCTTTATTTTTCATTACTATGGCCCCTTTGAAGCCTTATCCCGATATTTCCGGAAAAGCTCTCAAACTGTCCGCACACCGTAATCCCCATATCTCATGTCGTCGCCGATATTTATGAATTCAAAACTGGATCAGCCTGCTACAGAAGCTGGCACAATAACAAACTGGAATGTTGGAGATGAAGTCAAACAAGCTGACTTTTATTTCTGATAAGTTTGTCCTCATTGTATAAAATCATTCTGAGCATAATACTATGACATCTCAGGAGACAAACAGAGAAAGAAAGAACGAAGAAGAAATTAAATGAACGAGAGAATGAAACAGATAATAATTGTAGATGATGAAAACAGGTGTGTGAGAGAGATGGTAAAAGAGAAAAATGAGAGCAAGAACGAGAAGACAAAAATTAACAAGCGTCAGACAGACAGAGAGATATAACTGAAACAATGTAAGAGACCGGGGGGGGGGGGGAGAAGAGATAGTAAAATGCAGTAAACGATTATAAGAAGAAGAGATATCGAGAGAAAGAAAACGAAAGAGAGAAAAAGAGTCCACGCGACAGGGACAACGGGGAGATGACAAACAAGAGACAAAACCAGTAAATGGCTGGATAAGAATGAAAAAGAACAACTGAAAGAAAACGAAGTTTGTGTGTGTGGGTAGGGGGGGGGGAGGAAGGGGAGAAAACAAAAGAGAAAGAGACAGGCAGACATACTGATATGCAAACAAAAAAAAAAAAGTAACTCATAATACAGATCACTATGGGTCCAGACGGCCCTGCCTGGCCATTTTGAAAGTCAAACCATCGTGAGAACTTTCAATAATTTTTTTCTCTCTCATAAGGGCACAATATCCAATTAATAAACATACATTAATAAATGAGGCATTTATTTGCTTCAGGCCTAAATTTTCTTTCCTTCATATAAAAATGTTCTCTGACAAAGCTTACACTCAACACCTAGTATTAGATTCAAAAAGAAAAAAAAAATCCTTCCAAAAAACGAAATTGTGAAATTGTTTGTATTTGTCAAATCTAAACAGTCCGCTGGAAAATAAAATGGGCAAAGAAAGAGGAATAAAAACGCCGTAATGATGGCCATATTTTACAAGGACAAACAAAAAATGATTGTCCCTAGTGAAAGGCCTGTGACTGCCTGGGGTGATTTATGAGTTACTTAGATTTTCATGACCTTTTAACAAGCTTCTATTCTTAGCGAGTTCATCGTGTCCGCCATAAAAGCTTTCGGGTTTACGGGAATGTTTAGTGGGATTCAGGTTTTGTTGGCATGGTGACGACTGGATGGATGGATGGATGGATGGATGGATGGATGGATGGATGCATGGATGGATGGATGGATGGGATGGATGGATGGATGGACAGGACGGCTGTATTTATGGAGGGAGGTATGGACTGTGATATGACTGCCTATCCTTTCACCCATACATCTATTTGTCAGACAGCTAGTTTGTTAAAATCCATGCATCCATCAAGACACTATTATGCCAATCACAAAACTGACAGAGGACAGAACGGACAGAAGGATAGGCCGACAAACACTCAAGTAAGCACACTGATATTTGTCTTGCAATATCTTAATTGTACTGCCAACATCAGCAGGGACCAAGGCCATCGCTGACGACAACAAGCAGGATAGAAAACAATAAAACTGATGTTAGGTCTTAAATTGCATGTTATTTTACGCTTTATAGTCAGTGGCCAACTGCCTGGGAATGAAATGTATTGTGTAATGAGGCGCAGGTGATGTCAAACTCACGTTAATGACAAGGAATAAACGTTAAACGCCACTATCCTTTATTCTTCTCCCGCATCACAAGAATGGCTCCTCGGAGCTTCTGAGTTATTACAATAATATAAACTGTTCTTTAGCTATAAAGAAGTTCCGAGGATGGCGTGAGGGTGGGTGTAGTAATGGTTATACTGTAAAAATGTATTTATCGCCCCTGAGGATTGCCAGACAATCCAAGACAGTAAGACAACAAAACGTAATATGGGAACGAAGTCAGGACAGGACAAGGAAGTTACTTTGTACGTGTGTGATAACATACGGCAGGATGGGGTGAGACGAGACAAGACAGGACAAGTCAGGATAAGAAAATATAGGACAGGACTGAAAATGACAAAATACAACAGGACAAGAAAAGGCACGATGGGACACAAAGTGGAAGTGACATGATAGAACACAAAGTGGAAGTGACATTAAAAAAAAAAAAAATATATATATATATATGGCTGAAACAAGATAAAATTAGCAGGATAGTATAGGAAAGCAAACGTCTGAAAAGTAGGAAGAGAAAACATCGGATGAAGAAGATAAAACAATCCAGCTGATTTAATTAATTTTGGAGTGCATAATCCATACAATATACACTTGATAGCATGCCTATACTTCCAGCCCTGATGTCTTCTTTCATCAATTTACCCCCTGTCGGTATGAAAAACCTTCTGAACCCACTCAAAGTCTTTCCCAAGGGACATCATGACACTATGACATATCTTACCCTGTTAGGATCTAAAAAAGAGCTGACCACTTCCTCACTTTTCCTCTCTAGCTATAAGCCGTCAATAACACTGACTTTGTTTTTTACCGTGGGTTTCACTCGAGGAGCAGGGCAGACCACCCTGCCTGCATACCCGCATAACCTCCATCCTACCCCAACTTCTAACATATCGGCATGGCTTATCGGTCTCTCCAGGCCGGGTTCAATCGCGCGCCAGTGGCCGTTTGTTCTTTTCAATCCCTAATGTAGGATTGTGCCGGCTTTCAATGGGTGTCCAGTACTTGAATTGAAAGAAAATTTGAAACAAAGGTGTTTTTGTTATTTTTTTTAATCTTGCTGCCTCCGTCTACTTTTCAACCAAGTTTTAACTGTCAAAGGTTACCGTGCGTGACGACAGACAGGACCTCCGAAATATTCTTCTTTGTCTGACTGGCCGATTATAAGTAAACTCAGTTCGCCAAAATCTGGCGTGGACAAGAAATGAGATTAGGACCAGAAATAATAATTTGACATTGGTGGTGATGGCAGTAGTTAGTTTCGTTGTTTTGTTTTTACCATGGACAGCAGAATTGTCCTTTGCTTGAAAGCTTTTTTTTTTTTTAAAGTGTTTAGTTTTACGTTAAGAAAGCTCATGTATGATCTAAATGCAATGTATGCTCTAAATCCGATGCAAATCACCCACAAAGCCTTGAACTCCAAAAACATCTTTATTGGTGGTATTGGAATCACGGTTTCTATGTAAACAAATTAATTAGCAAGACGTGTAAATCGAGTGGTCTATTAAGAATCCCATGGCCAGGGAAGATTAAACTCGAAAGAGACTCTGATCCAGAAATGACACTCATTAATCTTGTCACACAATGCCATTCAAACAATGGTTATCGAGAGAAACAGGTGGGACAAACCACTGAGTTTGGCCTATAGGAGCAAAACACTCAATCCGGACAAGAGATTTGTGTCAGTCTTTGAAATTCAGGTTCAGGTTTTGGACAAAGCGTGAGTGACCTCTAGGTGTTTCATGCACTGTATACAGATCAACCTAACTCATACAGCCCTCAAAATAGATAAAATGAAAGGTATTCTTCCTTCTCCAACTCAAAAACCGTATTACGAGTAAAACAATTCTGCTACTCTGGGGTAATACTCTATTCCTAAATCCACCCCCCACCCCCCCCCCCCCCGATCCGTGGCAAAATATTGTTGTCTGTGAAATTCAATTACACCAGTGACATTGATCAATAATATGAAGGATAAAGCTGAAGCAACAAATAAATTGCAATGAAAGTCACGTGAACTATGGTTCCCTCATATTGGAGGGAGAGTGGTTGGAGGGAAAAAGGAAGAGTGGAAGAGTGAATAAAGAAAGGAGGGGAGGAGGAGGAAGTTCAAGACATAAGGAGGAAGACAGAAACTAGCAACGGAGAGAAAGAGGGGAAAGGGGGGGGGGGAGGAGAAGGAGGGGCTTGTTCAAACCCTGGGGGAAGAAGCAAAAAGTAGCAGAGGACGGACGCTTAAAGAACAAACAAAACAATCATTAAGCTCTTCAGACTATTCAATACAAAGGTTAAATTGATCACAATGCTGCTCTGTGCTCTGTGTGATCTATACATCAGTCAGTCCGACTTCCCTTATCAACTCATCAACAGACGAGTCAGTTACGTAAGTAATCAAAATAATTCAGTAAAGAAAACAAGCATTGGGAAACCAGAAATCTACGTATGGAAAGTCTTACCTCCTTGCTGGATGCAATTTTCTCCAGGAAGGTGAACAGCTCGCCTGCCTCGGTGGCCAGAGCTCGACACACAGCCTTGTAGTGGTGTAAAGCATCTTGTTTGCTGGACAGGTGCTGTCGGCATAACTGCAATGACAAACAGAGGACCCATTTGTATTCAATTGTATTTTTTTTTTTAAAAATACATCAGAAAGTCTGGTTTAAAAAATGATTTCACAAATAACGGAATACACACTCCCTTACATTTGTTATGTGATATGGAAATAACTAAATCCTGCACGGTGGTGTCATATGCAAACTTAGTGATAGAAATGTTTTTTGGGCGCAGCCGTAATGTCACTAAAAACAACAACAACAACAACAACACTGTGCCAACAAGAAATATAAAAGCCAGCCATCGTTAAATTCAGTGTTTCAATTCTCCCCTGTTTAGTAAGAACATGTAGCTAAGATTGATATTTTGCACGTGGGCTAAAATATTACACACTGTGGGTTCGCCAGCACAATAATTATGTAAAAGACGTAGGGGAGGGAGGGTGGTAAGTTAGTGAGAAAGTTGGAAAAAGAAGAGATTGAAGGGAAAAAAAAAAGTTGCGAGCTGTTTCCCCTATTCGTTCGCATGAACTGACCATCTGCACCAGAACTGACTAGCGACATAAGATTTAGTTCTAGTCTTCGAGTTATTCAACTATATGAAAAATGTTTCTGTCAAACTAGTGAGAAATGGCACTGGTCTATTAAATTAAGGCCAAGGAACAAGATCAATTGATTTCTTGACAAATGATATGAGTACTTTATTGACAGGTACATGTGAGCAAATCTTTGGTTAGACAGCGTCACTGATCTATTGACAGACTATGCAATGCTATCAGTCTTCGGACAGATCGTGAGATCGAGCTATTGCTGAGCATAGCGTCATCATCCTGTTGATTGACGAGGCAATCTATCTAACAGGAAAAGCGCACTAACAATCGGTTCTATCAATTTACTGACAATGGTCGAACAGAAAGAAAGTACTGGCAATTTATTGACAACGTTATCAGCCTACAGAACAAAAACAAATACATGTACAATCAATGCAATCAATCGCTAACAGCCCATCCCATTAAACAAACAATATATCAACTTTTTGATTGATTATCATAACCGCATGCCATCATGAAAACACACAGTAATACATCAATATAATTATATTTATATGTATAACAGGACATGAGTGTATATCATGTTAAAGTGTAACTTCACACCTGACATGAATACACATTCATAGTGGATAAGTTCAGCTGTGACCGACACTATCAACAGGGCACCTTCAGGTCAATGCCTATAAAATAACACGAACGTGTCCAGCTGTAATAATATTCTGTTATTCTGTTGCGTTTTAATCTCACATCTGGACAAAGCGTAACTCATATGTATCCACTAACACTAAATTTCACGAAATGAACGGTTCAACACGATTCAAAATCAAAATTTAACTAGATTTATGAAAGACTGCACGATGAAGATACGGAAAAAGATACACAGGAATGGACATTACAGATACTTTAGAAATTAATAAATTATCGTTCAATGTCTGTCCAAATTGGATGGGCAATTTGAAACTTCTCGCAACAACAAAAAACTAAGGTAACATAGTGCAAACAGCGACTATCAAGCAGTGTCGTCAAACCTCTGACATTGACCAGACACACCTGAACCACAAATACAAACAGTGAACATAAACAACATATTGATAACAAGGTGACAATAAACACGATATCTATACAACTTCCACTACTTGGATGAGTACACAGTTCTTTATAACTCTAAAATGTTTTCCATCCATTCTTTCATCCACCTGTGCGTCTGTCAGTCCGTCCTTCCACCTATCTATCCATCCATCTCCATTCACACACCCATCCATCCATCCATCCATCTCCATTCATACGGTCCTCCATCCATCCATCCATCCAGCCCTCCATCCATCCATCCTTCCATCCATCCATCCATTCATTCATACAGCCCTCCATCCATCCATCCATCTCCATTCATACAGCCCTCCATCCATCCATCCATTCGTACAGCCCTCCATCCATCACTACTGATAACATAATTTATTGCGCCCCATGTTAAAAATCGCCCTTCATTCAAAAAACAGAGAGAGGGGGAAGGGAGTATGGTACGGAAAAGACGTGATCGTAATGAAATAGGACAGGAATCAATAAAAAAAAAAAAAACTCAAACATCGCAAATTCAATGTTGTCATCCGATCCCCGGCGAGAGGCTATCTCACTCACACACTAACAGCCACCACACCTGTTGCAGGTACAGGTACAGGTACTACGGTACACGATACTAGCTACAGTGGCAGGAGCCACAGGTGGGTACTCAATTAAGCACAAGTGACTGACTGTAGGGCATCGGTATAGGGGTAAACAACTATTATATATACTGTGTAGTGGTATAACGGTGAATATATATTTTATATAATGCGTGTTTGTCACGAATACATTATGTATAATGTACAGTGGTCCACCCCAAACAAATATAATGGTACATTACATTTCGCTTCAATTCATTTCATTTTTTACATTTAATTTAATTTTAGTTGTTCTAATTTATTTTATTTATCTCATCTCATCGTTTCTTACTTCATTTTATTTTATTTCACATTAGTATGTATTACTTTTTACTTCCACACAAAAGGAGATGAATGAACCACTCCTCTGTTATGCGTATCTTCACCCATCCACCTGGTCCACCCATCTGTCTGCTAAATCGGTCACTCACTCCTTCGTCTATCCACCTATCCATACATCAATCCACTATCCAAGATGCATAGAGCAGACTAGGCTGAAGTGGTCGTTTGGATATGGCAGATAAAATACACACTTTAATGCTCATAGATAATAATTATAATAAATAATTTATGTAATAAGACCATTTATACACAGTTTACACCCCTACAGTGTGCAGGTTCTACGCGCTTTACAATCCATTGTTACCTCGATAAACTCAAAACAAACACTCACAAAAATTCTCAACTTCTTGGTAAGCACACAAGGCGACTGTCTGTTAGGCGATCTGAACCTTAAACTATGGAAATACATTCAGTGTCTATAGTCGAGTGCCTATTTCAACCTGTAAATTGTCTTTCCCACAGACATAATATCGGAATCACTCTGGATTCGAACCCGGAACTTTAGGTTCTGGGTCCCGAAGGCCAAACAACAAAGCCACCGACAACACGATAACTTAGGACAGAAGCCTTTCATTGCGTAGAGAGGATCTGGTCTCTCCCATGTGGACAGCGAAATGCCCAACGATTTACTGTAAGACTATTTTTTATTGCTATAAAATAATAACAATCACAACAACAACAACAGCAGCAATAATGATAATAATACGTAGCATTTATATATTCCCGTATAGTACAGGCTCTTCTCCAACTGACCAACGAAGACTAGTGAATTCTCAATTTCTCGGGAAGCAAACAATAATTACATTATCGCTAGCTAGTTAAGCGCTCAAATCCGTATCCCTGTCTTTGGTCAGGTGTCCATTACATCACAAGATTTTTGTCAGTTGCCTGAGTATTTCTCAATGTTACGTCGTGTTCTATAACAGTGGAATGTAAAGAGTCAAATCTTCTGAATGTGACACCTTATTTCCCTCACAAAGCTAGGCCTATCGTTCAGTGTGACAGCAATGTTCCCGTGTTTTGACTCTCAACAAAATTAGCGAAATGCGCAATGTTGGCTAAGACATACCCTGTGCTGTTCGCACCTTCTCTCATTCTTGAGACATCTATGTGCCGTCGTCAAAGACTGTCCTTTAACCCTCAAACATTCTGAGCAGCCCTTGACCCTCTTCACTAGTGCCCATATTATTTGACAGACAGAGATGGGTTTCAAAACACTGAATTTTTGGAGCACATCGTGGACTTGGAAGGGAAGAACAGTTTCAGAACCCAGACTTTTGAAGCAGAGAAATATTCAATCAGCACAAAGAAGCCATCTTGATCGTCAGCAACATAACTTCCCTTTGCCAGGAACAGAAGGTATGCAACACACATTTAGACACCGCATTACACAGTCGAAAAAGGAGAACGGTTGAACGCGATTCAACATCAAAGTCTAACAATATTTATGAACTCAGTTTAGTCACTCAAAGACTGCATGATATACATCAACGAAACCGAAACACGACTATCCCGTTAACCGAAACAAGACTATCAAATAATCCTGAACCATGAGATGGATTTTTTTTTTTTTTAAATTATAATAATTTCTAATGGCTTTACATGCTTCACAAAACATTGGAGAAAAAGCGATTTTTCTCCTTCTTTACAATACTTCTATTAGCACATGGCAAAGGGCAGAAGTTTTTTTTAATGGTTTACTGTCTCAGTGTAAGAATATTGAAATCGAAAGGTTGCCTTATGACAAGTCTCACTTTATTATAAAAGCTGCTCCTCGTTTTACACGGTTTAAAAAAAAAAAAAAAGAGTATGATACTATGTTTAAAAAAAAAAATTAAAAAATATTCGAATATCAGCGATACTATGGTAAGATTGTCTACAGCATATTGTTCTGTTATACTGTGTACCTTTTTCCTAGGCTATGCTCATCCACAGTTGGCTATAATAGCTGTCCACTCCAAGCCATTGTACTGTTCCTCACGTATGTAAAGGTTTTCAGTTTGTAAACAAATCATTCCAAATCACATACCTCCATTCTCAATAAAGCCATCTCTGTCCTTTGTCATACTAATTGTTACATTAGCTTATACAACGTTACGTATACACTGCCCAATGAAAGTTAAAGCCATGCTTTCCCATTCCATGTGATCCTGGAGCTAATCCTGAACCATCATTCAAATAATGAAGCCATTCGCCGCAGTCCAGTAAGGGAGCCGAAAGGTATGAAAACCCCTAGAGAAGATTTAATACTCCCGATTATTGCCTGTTTTATCTAGCCCTTTTTCTGTATCGCACTGTGTTGTACTTGCGGGACCGGAGTATTACAGAAGGTTACATCGATTGGTGGGCGTTAAATCTGGGACAGATTTCCCATATACAAGGTCTCTCAGAACAACAGATATGCTCACAGGAGCCCCCTCCCGCCTGTTTTCACTTCAATTCCAGCAGTTTCAATGTGTTGGCAATGCAACATTGAGTCACAGATAGCCCCAGCGCTGTCCGTGTCACCTCCATACAGAGACCATTTGCGTTCAGTCGTAAAGGGATATCCCTGTAATCATGACCTGCGTTTTAATATGGCCATAACTTCTGAACGCAAGGTTCCCTTCACGCACAAATTCGCCTTCTTTGACACAACACCTTTCCCTCAAACAGTTTAGAGAACATTGGCTTTCAGTTTTTGCAGTCTCTCTTTGACAACACGGAAAACAAAATGACTGTAGTTTTCTAGGAAATGGGCTGACGCAGCAGCTGTAATTGTGGAAAGCCATAATATTATAATGCGAATAGCCGGGGAAAACAATGTCAACTGATTTTTATATATGTTTTTAACCTTACTTCCTTTTTATGGCGCCGCCCTGATTAGTCGGTCGGTCGGTTGGTCAGTCAGTCAGTCAGTCAGTCAGTCAGTCAGTCAGTTAGTTAGTTAGTTAGTTAGTTAGTTAGTTAGTTAGTTAG
>JBCAUA010430769.1:0-17785 GCA_038406235.1 Peronia verruculata | reverse complement strand
AGGGGCACAGGAGAAGCCAAATAAAGGCATAGAAATCATGGAAAGAGGTCTAGTAGGTGAAACAAAGATGTTTTGGGATTGAAATCAGCGAAACAAACTTTAAATGCGTATTTCTCAAAATACATTTTTTTTTTAGCACAAATGTACTATCTCCTCTGTTACTTAGTGAGCAATTGCGATGAAATTTGACATGAATATAGATCAAAACAATATATATCTAAATTATGTCAGGAGGGATTTTTGATATCCCTTTAAATCTTTGAGAAATATGAGATTTTAGGGTCAAATTTTCGAAAAATCGAGGACCTTTCTACATACCAAATTTTAAAAAATGATAGGAAAAAAAAAAAACAACAAAAAACAAAAAAACTAAGCGTTTTATCCAAATTCTGTCTTGACATAATTTAGATATGGAATGGTAAAATATGTCCACAGAATTACAAGCACATCGGTTGGTAAAGTTCAGAGCCTATTGAAGGTAAAGTTACGCATGCGCAATATTGCATAGCAAAATCCAAGATTGCGACCGTTGCCACGACAACCATGAGTGATTTTTTTTTTTTTTTTTAGGTTGTTTTACTCTAATTGATTGATTTCCTCTGATTGTTTTACTACCATGCCGAATTCGATGGTAATGGTTAAAATCATCTCCCCCCCAGCGGTTTCCAAAATGACATCCAGGAACCGCCCCCCCCCCCTCCCCTTAATTTTTAGCTCCTTCAAAATGTGCACAATGAATCATTCTTAAGAAAGTAGGACTGTCTCAGCTGGAGGTATGGTGCTCATTCTTATCGAAAAGAATTTCTGTGGGAAGAAAGTTGGAAGATTCAAACCTGAGATGTATTTTTCGCCGAGGAGCAAACGCCTAATCCCTCGGCCACAGTTTCCTTCTAGTGAGACAAGTATAAGTCCCAGATGCTTAAATGATCATCCCCCCCCCCCCTTTTTGCTACATGGTCAACTGTAAAGGCGATGTGAACAAATAGTCAATGAATCAATCATCAACTTTGTGTGATCCACATTCTTGAGATCCAAAGCACGTTTACTTGTATTCGTTTTACGGTTTATCTACGGTTGATAAAGCTTAATCTTGGTGGACAGTGAAGCTGAGATATTTTATCTCATTTGGGCTCATCTTATCATAGTCACGGTGCCCACAGAATCGAAGCCGGGGCAAAGTCTAGGGGTCCTCTGAAGTTGAATGAATCATTAATGATATTTTGTACGTGATATCATTCAACTGTTAACAATAGTGCGGCGTCCATTTTTAAAAAAATATATTATTACATGTATTTTATTATTATTATTTTTTTTTTTGTCTGTCATAATATCTGACGGTGATGTTCGTACACATTGTATATTATTATGTAGACCTACCTCATTCCCCAGAATTTCTCTCTCCTCTTGCTGTGTTTCCTAGCACTGATTTTGGCTTTGGCATTTTCCTTGGCAACGCTGTTCTGGAACGCCGTATCTAAGTGATAAAGAATAAGGAGTAGGCTTACATGTGTTACAAGAAGTCGCAGTCTGAGAGCCCCATGCCTGTTGCCTAAGCTCCAGGTTTTTGTTTTGCCTGTTGTTTGTTATTGTTGTTGTTTCTTATTTTATTGAAAGATATTATTACAAGCATAGAATTTTAAATGATTCTAGAGACTATAGCTAGATAGGTCTACATGTCTTAGGCCTGTTACAAAAAATATGTGATTTTATTGCCTTCTACTCTCTACTGTCACCCCCTACCCACTCCTCTCATGCACATATATTCGTAAAACACTGGCTTGCTGTGATACGTCGTTGAATATTCTTATATTCATAGAGTAAAATAAATTAATGGTGGATTGCTAATGATCATAACTCTGCTTGCTCCAGTTGCTGATTCTGGCCGGCCTCGGAGATCTAAACAGACCAGCCGAGAAACTGAGCATACGCCAAAGCACTGCGCTGGCCTGCACAGGTAAAATTGTCACTGCTGATGTTGTTGTCGTCTTGGTCGCAAGTCGTTGTGGATACCAGGGTGGATGTTTCCAAACTCCAAAGCAAAAACATCGCCATTTTGTTTCTTTTTGAAACAGCTTGGATGTCCAGTTTGCTGTTTATCTTTAAAAAAAAAAAAAAAAAGTTATGAGCTGTCAGAGCAATAGGTCTCTCCGGTTTTTTAAGTTTTGTGCGAGTGTCACTGAAAGGAATAATTTCAAAAGTTTCGGGTTGACATCACCATTTTAATGTCATATCGACAGTCTGTTGTTCTGAAATTGATAGAGAAAGGGATGTAGTGAGTCGTGTTTCAGATTACTGGCGGGGAGTTTAATTTAAATCGCCATGGCGATTCCAGGACAAGTTTGAGACAAAATCAGATTGCCACAATTACACCATTGCTTGCTGTGTGTTTACTGTATAGACAGTTTATAAAGCTTGAGAAAGGAATGTTGATTCACGTATAATAACGTGCGTTAGCTGCTTGGTTTCTGTTTGGAGTAAAAGTTGCAGCCAACCATCCTCTGGTAAGATGGGCTAATCTATATTGAACCATGTCGGGATAGTTTATGTTCAATTTTATTCAGAATGTTGAAATGTAACGAACTCTAAAGATGTGCTGGTGTATGTAAGTGTACATGGAAATTATGTTTGGATAGCATTTCATATGAGACAGTGACTGGTTACGTTCCCCTAATGGTTTCTGGTGTCATGGGCTTCACGGACACCTCTCTTTTGAGTTTGCTTCAGCTATGGTAAGCGAATGCCGAGCACAAAAATGCCTTCGATGCTATTCTTGAAATAGGGCACGGGTACTGACATTCAGTTTTCTGTGTGTGCCAATTTGGGGGAAGAGGGGGAGGGGGCAAAAAAGTTCCTATAGGCTACTATAACGCTTCAGATTGCCTTTTTTCGGCATGTCCATTTTCGATTTCACCAGACTATATTCATAGCCTAAGTTAATGCCGGCGCCTCCTCATGTCGACTGTACAGCCACCCCTGACGATGTAGGCCTCCTTTATGTCTACGGTTGTCAGCGTCCTGACTGAAAGCGTTTAAGATGACATTGCTGTACGCAGCTCAATGGAATTGAATTAGTTATGGTTGTATTATTATGCATGATTTTGAATGAACATTATCACTATATTCAAGATACATGTATTTCACTTGTTATATACGGTATTATCTATTATATAAACATTATCTTCAGAATGAGAGACGTTAATTTAATCGGTAATGTCTAATCTGCGACCCGGAATGAAAACTGACATCCCACCCTCTAAAGATCTGTTTACACGGTTCCGTTATTTGAAAGACTATTTCATCCTGTTTGATAATAAGCTTTCATACAGTTTTGTATGTGACCTTGTCCTTCCATTTCAGGGTTTATCTGGTCCCGCTACTCGCTAGTAATCACCCCTAAGAACTGGAGCCTGTTTGCAGTCAACTTCTTCACTGGGCTGACCGGCACTATGCAGCTGGCTCGGATTGGACAGTAAGTCAGAGATAAGCATCTTCATAGATGTTAGCTTGAGTGGACATGGTGGGAGGCTGGAATGCTGGTGGGATCCGCACTTCCTTGAGATCTCAAACATGATTACTTGTATTCGCATCACGGGTAATCTAGGACTGATATTGATATAACATAGAACAAAAAATGAATGTTGGTGGACAATGGAGTAATACACGTAGTGCCATGGAGCAATAGCCCATCCTTTTTTTAAGCGTTTCGCTCACCCAAACCCGAGGAGGTCAGAATCTAGGGATCTTTATGGGATAGGGCAGATTGGACGAAAAAAAAAAAAAAGCTTCATTCAGGGGTCTGTTCATCCTATCCTTTAACCCTTTGGGACCCCATACAATCACGTGATAATACAGTTCACATCGCTCTATGACTGGCACAGCCTTGCAATGTTTTTGTCCTGACATTGCTATGCAGTGTCACAGTTGAATTCATTATTAGGTTGGAGAGGTTAAGTGTGAGTAGAAATAGATGGATAACATGAAACTTGTGAAGGACCTGCATCATATTATTGTTGTAACCCTTTATGAAATTGGACATCTGGGCATGAAAAGAAAAAAACAGTTGCAAGTAGCGCTTGGCTT
The DNA here is from genome assembly GCA_038406235.1 of Peronia verruculata. Classification (NCBI taxonomy): domain Eukaryota; kingdom Metazoa; phylum Mollusca; class Gastropoda; order Systellommatophora; family Onchidiidae; genus Peronia; species Peronia verruculata. The sequence continues at coordinate 13,705 of JBCAUA010430769.1, read as the reverse complement.
GGGGACGAGGCACGTGTAAATGACAGGCAAGGTCTGATTGATTACAAGTGTACAAGTGCCGGCTTGGGCCCTACACCGGTACCCAATATAAGAGAGTATCATCTCGGTCTAGCTAAACTACCAGTTGCAAAATAAACGTGACAAAAAAACCAAGCCAGTCGGTAATTAAAAAAGCAGAAGGCGGGAAAGGGGAACAATTCAGTATGGGAAAACTGCGTGATGCTTTGGCAAGTACAGTTGCATGAAAGTCAAGACTAGTCTCGAGGTTCTTTGTTGCTGTGTTTTGACAGGTGAAAATCTTAAGGGTCACCTTGCTAGATAGAAATAAAAATGTGACCGCTAATGATGAACAAGCGCTGCACAGATCGATGTTGGCGTGCGTGTTTTTATATATATGTCCCGTATTCAGTGTTATGTACACACATTCATTTAACCCTTGGATTGCTATAGTATAACTAGAATGGGAGGAAATTTGGGATGTCATATGTTCCACACCCTCGTACTGAGTTCGTGCAATCTCTTGAGACAACATGGACATTGGTCTCTCAACAGTGACGTCGGTAATGGGGGGGGGGGGGATCCTGGCTTGAAATGGTTTAAATATACTCCAAAAGCAAATATAGTGTTTCCTGCACATAGTGTAACCATGAAGAAGCTAAAAATCTGTAGATAATTGTAAAGAAAATGTAATTGCTTGGAGTTAAAATGCACTATGGTGTCCAGAAACATAGAGTAAATTATTACAAAGCCACCACATTACATCACACTGAGTGTTAATATCCCATGTTTCATGCCTAAGTATAGGCCTATGATGAGCTGTTGATAGAAACAGAGAAAATGCATACATAGTTTAGCCTGCTTATATAGAAATAGAGAATGCATTTAGCAATGTATTTAACTAAAGACAATATACAATAAACTATGAACTACAGTATTAAAACTGCTTGGAGTAATCACTAGACCATGCAGATTCATGTAGACGCATGCAGTTCCAACGTACCGGCTCTAAAGGAGAGTGGCAAGGAGAAAGGAAGGCGAGGTGGGGGGGGGGGGATATAATGAGAAGACCAGAGAGAGAGAGAGAAAGAGAGAGAGAGAGAGAGAGAGAGAGAGGCGCAATAGAGCATGCTTATGCAAGTGTGTCGTTGTTAGGAAATCTCCACAATCAGGGAAGTGGGCCCACTAGCATTATCTTTCAGGCACCTTGGTGTGGCTTAGCTCTGCGCACACTGGGTGTCTGTGGCATGAGGAACGTTTAACACAGAACACAGACTTAGTAAGGCGGGGATAGTAGTGTATCACCGGAGTCTTATGTCACACACCGTATCACATAAACTATTACACATACAATACACCTATCGACACACGCAGACATACTCATAATTTTATGACCCATAACCAACGTTGCGCACAATGTCAAGGAGACCACTTAGATGCCACTTGTTTTATGTCGTAGGCCATAAGTCAAATGACATCTACACATGCAGCCCCTCTCCCCTCCCTCTGTCCCCTTACTCCCCACCCCCCAGATAAATACACACACGCAGACACACACATACACCTGCACAGACGTAATATGCAAGCACGCATAACGTCGACACACTGACACACATTCGTGTGATACGATGAGCTCGCCCCTGATTCAGGCTGAGAGTTGTGTTAGCTTAGTGTCAAGGTGGTAAAGTAAGGACACAGGAGGTCCAAATTCTACTGTACTGACCCAGAGTTTCAAGTCCTAGCTGATCTAGAAAGATGTTGACATAGTGTGAGAGAAAACAGAGGAGGTCACTGAAGATACTGATGTTGCTAGCAAAGACTCTAGTCATAGATATACGGCACAGTACAAAAACCCTCTCTACCTTATGAACACGCTAGAAATATTAATACAATTACAAATGGTAAGGCTAGTCATTACGACCTAAACACGGACATGTTTAAAGAAAAACGGTCTTATCTTTGAGATGACATACAATGTATGTTTAATATGAAGACAACGTTTTTACACGTTGTGCTGTTTTAGGAGAACTCCAATATTAAGTATCATAAATGAGTCTTTGATCAGGTCGGTCCCTTGACAGTTGGAGGATTAAATTTAACCCTCCAACCCCCCCCCCCCCCGGCCCAAAAGTGAAAGAATGTAATCGACACTTTTATTCTCAACGTGTTTTCTTCTTCTTTGGTCTTGTTTTGTTTCCTTTCTCCCCTTCTCTCTCTCTCTCTCTCTCTTTCTCGATCCCGCTGTCTTTAGATCCAGAACTTATCATTTTTGTTTCTAGTTATTTTCGATTTTGGCAACAAAGCAAGATTTTATCATAAATTTGAACCAAGATAATAAATCCTGAAATTAGCAAAGAGCTACCTAGATACATGTATGATAATCTCGAAATTTATGATGGAAAATAAGTTATAAAAAATAGATCTATATGCACAACTGGTAAAAAAGAGAGAGAGAGAGAGAGAGAGAGAGATCAAGAAGTAGAATGCCCAGCACTGGATATAAGTGACTACCGTTTAGTATTTTGAATGCATTCATATAACATAAGTAAACGATTTCCTCTTATCATTTTGTTCAATGTCATACTGCAGACATTACTAACTTCAGTATTCTCCCCCCCCCTCCCCGCCCACTTAATCTTGTTCTAACCCCCCCCCCCCCCCCCCCCCAACTTCTCTCATCACATGTTTGTCTCTCCTAACAGCTATGAAATGATGGTGAAGGGCAAGCCAGATCCCCTGGACGCGGTTCTTCACCACGAGGTGCCAAAAGATGTCGGATTTCAAGAGAGACAATAAGTGGACTACCGTGTTAGCCGGCTGCCAGTTAGAGACCGAGAGAACTTAAGAGAGAGAGAGAGAGAGATAAAGAGGGAGAAATAGCGAGAGTGAGATAGAGTGAAAGTTAAAGAGTGCAAGAATGAGAGACACCGGGAGAGTTAACACGAGAGATTGAGAAGGAGAGAGAAATAGCATATCAAAGAGAGAGAGAGAGAGGACGCATGAGAAGTTGAGAGAGTAAGAAAGAGCAAAGAGTCCCATCTCCTGTTGTAGGGACAGCCACAACTGAGAAGGCGAAAATCAAAGCGCAAAAGGAGTTAGGTGCAGTGTGCTTGTCCAGACCTTTGGGTTTGTCTTTCTGATTGCCAGTGATCACGATTTAGTACATTGTGAAATTATCTACATAGTTACCTTATGAAAAATTTGTTATTCCCATAATCTAGCGATAAGTAAATTGTTTGTTTTGTCCAGTCCACCGTCTTCCACGGTTAGGTTCCTAGGGAGATACGACTTGTCAATCCTGGGCACGTGTGTTAGCCCGGTGACATACAGCTGCTTCCTTTTCAGTGGGCACTTTATCCGCTCTGCCTAATTACTTTCTCCATGGTGGCCCTCCGTCCCTGCAGCCTGACCACCTCCTGGTGTTGAAATTCTCGCTGCTGGTAGTTCCGATGTCGTTCTAACGATATAATATGCCCGGAATACCATTTTTGTTTTTTTACATTAAAATTTTATAAAGTTAATTTCCATCCAGTTCAAGCTTCTGGCTTTCTCTTGGACATCTTGATATGACCTGTGCAGGTGACCTCCATTGTCTCTCTGAGGCCACCCTTTTCACATTTTGCTCACTTGTGCTTTCCAGATGGCACTGGTAGTCAAATAAGTAAACCCACTGTATATATGTATTTAAAAACTGAAAACGGTGGGGACCGTAATTGGATCTTATGTGATCAAATGTAGTTGGGTTATCCTACAGCGGACATGCTGGACTATAGAATTAGAAATCTCGTCTGATTCAAAATTCGGATATATATGGCCTGTTGGCGGGACGGTTTACAAGTAAGAGACACTCATACTTTATAATGATATGAGTCAATGCTTGTAGTGCCTGAATACAGGACAGAAGTGAGGACTTCACACTGAATCCTTGATGATTTTACTATCTAGAAAATACGAGGGTATGAAGTGAAAATAAACATATTTTTTTTTTTCTGGCATTGATATAGAAGTTCCATCTGTAGAGTTCTTCAATATCTTTTGTTTGAGAGTTTTAAAAAACGATCTATTGTTACCCTGTAGTTTTCTTCATATTTGATTAAATATATAATAAAAGAAGTGATATTTTGAAATTTATACATTTGTTTTTGTTTTGTTTGGTCAGTTCTGGAAACAGTAATGTGTTCCAAAGTCAGTTACAACACCTATTGTTTGCAGTCGCCTTAACTATTACTCAGGGGTTTTTACCAGATCTGCCCTGAGAATCTATGTATTTAACTTCTGGCTATGTCTTAAGTATGTTACCTGTGTATGTCTGAAGTGAAAAAGAGAAAGGGGAGAGTACAAGCATGCTAAAAAAGTGCAAAGACCGAGACAAAATACATGTGTACATACAATGGTCTTTAAATTAGTTTACACACCATATACATATTTCTGTTAGACGCTGTCTCTCATTGTCCTAATCTATCTTGTCAAAACGTCAAAGTGTCGCATACACTAATTCACAGTTATGTCCATAAGTACAGCTTTGGTCCGAGTTTTGTTGCCAAAAGAATACATGCACGAAAAACTGTGGAAAAACAATCAAGAGGTAACTTGGTTTTAAACAGGTAGAAAAACAGACTAAATCTGTATACACACTGCTAGCCTGTATTCTTTGCTTGTTTATATTTTCTTTGCTACTATTGTTCTTCTTATAACACACACTGAGAAAAGGGAGAGAAAAAAAAAACAACTACAAACAAGAAAAACAAAACAAGACATTACAGAACATGCAAAAAAAAAAAAAAATGTGATCAACAACCAAGGACAATGAGTTTAAGAACGAGCTTTTATTATTCTTCGTTTCTTTATACAATTATCACCCATTCATGTGAGTCAACAATATTAAAGTCTCTGGTATTTACTATGCGATAAATCATTGACTTATTTGTTGCTTTTCCCAGTCTTCTATACACAATCCAGGAAATCATACAGCACAGAACTGTGGCCTCTGCACTGACAAGTGGCAGCAGAGAACATACGTCACAATATTTTATTATCTGTTCAACAATCACCCACTGGCAACGATGAATATTTAACATACATTACATACATGCACCAATATCTATCTCCACTTTTCAATCTGAAAATCAACAATATACAGTCTGTCTGCTCCCCCTTCCCCTCAAACCACAGAAAACTAAGCAAAGTAAATTAAATCTACATATACACACACACTACAACACCCCCCCCCCCTCCCTAATCATACAAACATACTTTCAGTGATCTTTGAAAACTTAGCTTATATCTATATATATATACATCTGTATCTGTGCCAGCACGGTTTCAGTTTCATAGTGACCAACAGAAAGTGAGCTCCCCCATCCCACACACACACATATACACCATCTGATCCACCCACCCATCCACACAAATACATACATATATAAATATATATGGTGATGAATTCATTTCAAACTGGATGAAAATTGCCTAACTGGTAAACTCGCCAGCTGGTCCTAAGGTGATGCTAATTCCCATGTAGAAAATCTTTATAATTATTATATCCATTAAGGTTGTATTGTTTGGTACTCAATCAAGTGATTGCTGGCACTGAGAATTACAATGAACAGCCACTGTCACCGCAGGCAAATAGCAAAATTATGCATTAAGCAAGACAGGCACACACACACAACGCACTGTTTTCATATAAATACATTTGATAAACTCTAGCAGTCCATTTTTCCTGAAACACAAGTGACTTTCTCCACTAAACTGCTTGCATGAAAGACTGGACTCTCATGAACACACCACAGGTTAAGTAAGACTAAGATTAGAACATAAAGTTTTAACTGAATAACACCACAAAATGAATGCAGCGCTAGGAAGGATGACCAGTCCTCCCAAAAACATGTTCCATGACTCGTTTCAAAACCAAAATGACCATTCAAACCATATTATTTTACCATGATGTCGCATACAATTACAAGCTGCAGAGAGACAAACCATTTTCCCTACAAGGCACACACTTAAGACCCAAATAGCTAATGAAATATGAAAATTCATGAGGCAGTACAACAAAGACAGTAATCAATTATACGATAATACCAAGCCACCTCTGGTGTGACATATGTATAACATATTTCTCATCTCACTGACACAGCAGTAAGAGTTCTGAATACATGTAATGATCAGAATACACTCTAAATCTATGTAATCTAGTTAACATTTATATGAACTTCTCTTCATTTTCATGAAACAAACAGATAAGATTTAAAACTGATCTTTCTTTTATGATTGGATTTATTCAATCAGCAATATATGGCTTTGTAAAACTCATGCTCGTTTTCATCCAATCAGTAAAATTTTAAAATGTAGTAAAAAAAAAAAAATGTTTTTGATATAAAAGAACAACCATTTTCTGGTCATTTTCCCTTGCTTCACATAACATCAACTTTCTGCAACTTCTAACAATAACATGAATAACAATAATTAATTAATGAGCTTTTCAAATACGGTAACATTTATTACAACAGACAGTTTGAACACTTCTGTGTTCAGATGGCATAAATAAAACTTGAAAAAAAAAAAAAAAAAAATGAGTTTCCATCTCCAAAATGTACTGCATGTCATCACCTGTTATTGTACTTACTCCAACTCAGACTTCTCAGTTAAATTGTCAAGTAGGAATTCACTCACATACATACATACCTGCACAGTCATACAAACACACACAGGAGATTACCATCTCTATAAAGGAGGCACTGAAACATTTTAAAAGCTCTAATTCTTGTAGAATTTTTATATTTACTACTATATTTGTGGCAGATTGGAGGTTAACATTTAATTACTACAAATTCTACATAAATTTAAGTATTATATAAGTACTTGTATTTGTATTGCATTTGACATTTGATACTCCCTTTGCTAATCAATGCTGTCTCTTAGCGCTACATAAAACTTCGTCATCAACTGGACAAAACCAGCAGCATAAATCGCCCTTGAAAGGCAGTGAATATTGAGAGCTAGAAAACCATTGTCAGACCATCAAGATGAGCCATTTACCAACAAGTTATGTACACTTCAACAACTTTTGGGTGAAAACTAATTAAAAAAAAAAAAAACATAATAAAAAAAAAATAATCCATTCTTCAAACGTCTTTGAATCAAAAAGAAACCTAGAGTAAGTGAGGGGTCATGCTGAACATGGTCTGTATCAATATGTTTCAAAGTCCACAAAAAAAAAAAAAAAAAGCCCCCTATAATGCACAGCATTTTTAATGCCTTTTTATCATTCATTATTACTTTTTGGATGTTAAGCCTACTCTTAATACTCTTAAAAATGGCCACTGTGGTTCAAAGATAAAATCTGAAAAGCTATGAAATAATTATAATCACACAAATTTTTATCATCTGGTTGCATCAAACAGAATCTATTTAAATTCAATCAGCTGACTTTTGACCCCTTTGAAAATAATTGTGGTAAAAAAGCATCAACAAAAAGTGTAAGGCCAAGGTTCAGTTCTGGGCAATACCCAATCTTACCTCTTAAGGCACTGATTAGGCTATCTGAGCTTTCTTGCCATTTGACAAACTTGCATGTAAAGAAAAAGGTGAGAAGCTCACAATATAATTGAGAACATTTCAACAATGGGTAGCCTCAAGGGATACTCTTAGCCCTAATGCATATTCCTTGTTAAAAGCAGATATCAGCAGCCTCATTAGCAAATGACAAATGTAGACAATGTGCGGGGACTGACACGTACTAGAACTTCATGAATCAGTGTCTAATGACAATAAACTTATTCAGAATTACCCCAAACTGCATATGCTGTAAAGACAATGATCTGTATATGAATAATGAAGTTACTCCTACCAACAGAGTGACATGAAGGAACCATATATGTGTGCTCAGATGTCTTGGGCTGTGGTGAATATCTCTGATGGTCTTAACAAGGAATACATTTCCCTATCAACCTCAACTAAGCTCCTGATTCTGACCATAATTAAAGATGTTGGGCCAAAATATGCAAAACAATACACAGCTATTCACATAGTCCTCCTTTTCTGTCTCTCTAACCCTGCAAAATTCATAACATAAACAGTTTTATTCAAACTAGACTTGATGAAGTCATGGTTAACAATTACCATTAGAAAGAATGTTTGCACATCACATATATATAATAATCTATAAAAATCTGGTTGATTTTACAAAATTTCAAGCTTCACAAAAGCCAATGCTGAGGAGAGCCCACACTCACATTAAATAACTGTCAATCTAAAACCATAGTACAGCTGAATTAATTTCTGGGTACTGAGATTGCTGACTCTGAAACTTCACCATATAGCTACTGCCTTATGACAAGGATAGATTGGTAAGAGAGTTTCTTCACAAGTGCAGTTAAATATTTGCAGAATAAAGGACCACTTACTCAAATGACTTCTGATGAAAACACATAACATCTTAAAAGCTCTTTTACAGGCAACTGAGAAGTATTTTGTTTTGTACGCTGCTAACGTGCACGCCAAGAGATATTTACTTCATCTATAATTAGTGCCTGTAGGAGGAGCATGTTTGTATGCTCAAGATTCACAGTCTGTTTAGTAAGAGATCAAAGAGATGAGCTCTCAAGACAGCCTGCAGCGCTCACTCTGATAGGCTGTAATAAATCATCACAGATTTAATGTAATCTTTCATGTCTGAGGACTACCTGATGCATTATTCCAAAGTGCCAAGCCAGGCCAGGTGGAGTTTTCTTGTCAGAATGTGTGGGAACATTTCTGATACAAAATAATCATAATTTGAGAGAACTTTACTTTTAGTTAGCTGCATGTCCAGACACTGGACCATGTGCAATGTAAGCTAAGTACAGCTTCATGTGTGAACATGTTATTTGAAAAGATAAAATTGCATTGGCAGAGCTTTTTTTTTTTAAATCCGTCATGTTTGGTTGCAGATATTTTCTTAACTAAATCAGTTCTTTTGTCTTGTATTATAGTACTAATGACATTAAAGGCAAAGGGTTTAAAAAAAAAAAAAAATTCACCATACAAAAGAGATAAATAAAACCTAACATAGAATTTCAGCGACTGAAGATTACATCATATTTTCACCCAATCTCAGCAACCCCATATGTTATCTTGTTTCCACTTTTCAGATTGAGAACTACGGATCAGAGACATATCCTCAAAACACAAATCATCACTGTTGAATGAAAACCCTAATATAACTACGCTCATCTTTACAGTTTCACCTCTCAAGTTGACCCAGTTATTGTTCATCCTATCAACATCAAGAATTACAAGCATTTTCTATGTTACTTGGTTTTTCCGTAAATGCCTTTCAACCTCCAGCAGGTGATTATTTTAGCAGCAAATTTCCTATTTTGCCTTACTATAAAATGAAAAACCAAATTTACCATCTTAAAAGACTCATTTACTCTGGATTTGTTCTGCTATACAGCTTGAAAATGCATGAGATACCATGAATAGTCTACATACAAAAACTAATAACAAGAGACCCAACTATTGCACAACAAAGCTACAAAGAATATCCCCGTCTATTGCACCTTTGATGCTTTGGAAAAAGCACCTCTATTGTACAATTGCAAACTAATATGCACATCTCTAGCCCTAAGGAAGGATGGTACCCACCATAATTACGGAGTTAAAAAAAAAAAAAAGAATGCAGGTCAAACTGGCCTCAATTATTTTTATTGTGTATATGTGATGGTTACAGGCAGACACAAAAGATTAATCTGAGGTTCTCTGTTCTTGAGTGTATCTCTGCATCTGCCATCCATTAAATGTCATTCATAGTCTCAAGGTAATCGATCTCTTTGTATTCACACCCACACCATGTCATATTCAAGAAATTTGCTGGAAAATCCCCCACTAAAGAAAAATGTTGGAAAAAAAAAAAAAAGAAATAATAATTACAAAAAATAGCACAGGGAAAAAATGGAAGGCTATATTGGAATGGTTTACCACTAACAGAAACTGACCAATATATTCAAATTTGTAAGGAGTAAATCACATCTGTCATTCTAACCATAAGAATTACTGGCTACAATTCTTTTATCTCCACAATCAGAAAACTGAGTGACTATGAGAGTCTTAAAATAAAATAATAAAAAAAAGACAAACAAACAAAAAGATTAATAACAATCCAAATGATGATATCAAAATGTTCAGAAAAAAAAAAAAAAAAAAAGAGCCAACCGTAACAGACAACCATACTAATGAATTCAGACAAATTGAGCAGACTGGAAATAACCTGTCCTGGTGTCTTGAAAGAGCAGAAGTGTCTGCTCCTCAAAAATAAGATGTTCTGTATAATTTCAACATTTGCTTAGAATACTTATGCAATTCTTTTCTGACCTTGTCTCATTAAAGAGTTTGGCCTGTTTTATGTCTGTTGCAGCATTATCTTGCCAAAGATCTTGCCAAGGGCAATGATAATGAAATGCTATGTGGCCTAGTAAGCATTTACAATAATATACTGCATGCCTTAGTCTCATATTCTTTGTCATACATGTACTTGTCAAATCATAGTGGCAGTGTCCTGATATGAAGAAGATCATTTACACAACTTATGTCTGAGAATAACCTGCAAATACACAATTACAATGGCTCACCGAAGCATGCCCAACTGTTGATATACTACATGTATTTGTATGCCTTAACAATTTCTCAAGAATCCTTTTGTTACAACCAGCCTCACAGGCTGTCACAAGAATTGTTTTTTTTTTTTTTTTTGTCTATTTCCCATGATCACATGTCATCTACTCAAAATTATGCCCAAAATATTCATCATCCAGTTAACCATTTTGAGGAGTGAAATGAAGCGATGTACACATAATCATGTAACTATTATGATAATTGACATTACATCCATCTACACTCAAAAATATTCACATAAATATTCCCCATCTTACTGATGTAATTGCAGGAAGTATACCAGTTATCTGATTGCAGGATTGCATAGACATATTTCCCTAAATAAATAACAACAAAAAAAAAACCTTACCATTTTGCCACATATTTGCTGAAGTTGAAAAAGAAAACAATAGAACAACAGCATTAAGCTAGATCAAAAACATAATATAAAACATAAAGTTTGGCTTTGATAAGTAAATTATGACATTAAAATTTGCTGATGACAAAAACAATCTACACGAAGACTCATAAAGAGTACATTATTATCCTTCTCAGCTTTTCAGTTACTGCTGCTCTACACATGGGAGTTTCTCAAAACCATATCAGCATCCTTAGGCAATATCTTACTCTGGTATCCCACCTGACCACTGTAGCTATTCTTGATCAATTTACATTGCACTTAGTGGCCCATGTTAAGCATGTACACAGTATCACATTGGCAAAGAAACATCTATTCACTATTTGTCTATCTTCCCACTTCTTATCAAAATCTAGAAAATTTCTGAAGTTGTAGAGTGAGCTAGTTCTGTCTGACCAATCCCTATAAATGATCAAATTCAACGCATGTCTCACACTTTCAAAGGACGGTCTGTTAATTATCAAAAATGAGACAAAATACTATGTTTATTTGCCATCTGCTTTTTGTCCCTAGATTACATTATATGGTCTTATCATATCAGCGAAGGGGAGGTATTTGAGATAGAAAATGTTAGTAACATAAACAAAATAATATATTTTGCAGTTCTGGCTATTTTTCTACCTGTTGCCATTTTCTTCTCCATGCCCATCGTGAACATCATACAAACAATGGCCTATGAACACCTTGTGAGAACATCATCATTTTCTGCTTTACTTCCTTGGATAGTATCTGTGATCACTAACAAATTAAAACTCATGTATTTTCTCGTTTACTCTGAATCCCTTAATCCATCCGGTTACTGATAGGAAGAACAAGTTTTCCAAAAAGACATTCTGACCAAACTATTTGGGAGGATGCTCCTTGTTTGCTGAACAAATTTATAAGTTACCCTAGTTTTAAGAAATGATGTCAATATCTCCCCATCAAGACATCTGACAATTCACTTACTGGTTTAGTTCATCTTGGCTTCATGTCAAAATTCACACATAATACATCACATAATTTCTAATGACAATAAGATAACACTGGCAAGTTAGAAAGTTTTATAATGCGATGAGAATAATGTTGGTTTCTCACAAGGTGTTTTGGGACTGTAACTAACAGTTTAAAACAGTCTGCATGCAAAATGAGCAGTCATGTAAATCAACCAATCAACCATCCATCAAAACATTGTTCAATCATTCTCTTAAGTTTCTGGTGAATCTGCAGCACTTGGAACAGCTTGAAAGACAACAAAGAGGTGATGTGAAGGCAAACCAAGGCAACAACATGCAGCAACAGCAGCAGCAGCAGAGACTGACCGCAGCAGCAGCTGAGAGGACTCCTGGTCTCCAACAACACACTCCTCAACCACCAAACTAAGCCAACTAGTCCCAGCTAGTGAGCTAGTGTGGGAAATGGACAGTGCAGGGGACTCTTAGGTACCTGACAAGCAGAGCAAATAACAGAAACAAAAATAAAAACCAGGTGTCAAACTGAAAGCTTCCACAGATAATGGTAAATTTAAGAAAAAAAATATTGCCAGGATAATTTAAAAAAAAAAAAAAAAACCATTCAAACACAAAAATAGATAACCCATCACCAAATGAATCAAAGCTGTGAAACTGACATAAAAATGTATTGAAACAGGTTTGCTTCATATCTACTGATCAGAAAGTATTTGTCATACCATATGACTACCATTGTGGGCTAGCCTGATTTGAATCCTGATAAAGACTTGGACCTCTCAAGTAAGAAAATGTTCTTTTATTATTCTCTTTAACCCTTGCCACTTGGCTCTACACAGGCTTCATGGACACATGCAGGACTGTAGATGTTAAGATGGCTACATAGTGTTGCACATGTATCTTGGAAGTCTAAATTGTCAATATCATTGCACTGAAAGGTAAATGCTCTAGATGCAGACCAAAGAAAGGAAACTGGTACTAAAAAAAAAAAAAGTGCTCTTCAAGTTCAAAGTATCTATCATATAACATCTGAGTTTAAACTTTGTAATTTTGAGTTGAAAATCTCAAGTCCTTTTACAAACTCAAGATCAAAATACAGTAGACACAGTAAAATTCACTACATAGTCTGATGAAAAACCATACTAGCAATATAGGGTCTGACTTGAGAGTAAAAATCATAGAACAGAAAGGCATGATATCATTAAAGAATGCACTAGCATTTGACTAGCAAAATCAGACCAAAGTATCTTGGCTTTTATGAATTCCTCCAATTCATAACAAAAAAGTATGTTGTTACTTTAGGATCAACAAAGTTACTTAACAAAAACTTTGATGATGTAACTCCTTGCTGATCTGTTTTCAAAAGTCACAAATCACTGTCAGTTTGACCAATCCAGTGATGCTACTTAAAGTCACTACTGATATTGTTTGAATTTTTAAAAATCGACAGAAATTAATGTTTGTATTAATTCTGAAATTACAAAACATGAATACAGTACTTAACTCATTCTATCCGGGCTACGAGTTATCTCGTAACGACTACTGATTCGGGCTACGAGATAACTCGTAATGGTAATACCAAATGGGCTTTCGCCTATTTCTACTTGTGAACTGCTAAATACGAAACTGTAGCTGTCCTAGCACTACGTGGGCATTGCAATGGCATGTTTTCCTTTCGAATTTGATGCCAAAGCGACCAAATAACGTG
>JBCAUA010430658.1:4842-17785 GCA_038406235.1 Peronia verruculata | reverse complement strand
TTCGCTTCCGCGTCCGCCCACCAAAAATTCGCATCCAAACACGGAAGTAAACACGAACGTGGAAAGGATCTATAGGTCCGACGAGCGGGTGACGGTCCTCCCTGACGCTAACGTATATGAGACCCTCGACCAGTCGGAATTTAACGCGGAAATCTTGACAATCGCCGTCGTGATATGATCAGGAACACCAGTATCAGAGAAACGGTGGGAACAACACCTGTCCTCAACCTACATTCAGAGGCAAACAATCAGGTGGTTTGGACTTCTGACTCGCACGGCACTCCACCAGCTTGCCAGCAAAGCATACAGCAGAAGAGCATCAGAGTACACTGCAAGAGACAGACCAAGGAAGACATGGATCGAGGGTGTGAAAGAGACCCTGAAGATCCACAACATCCCACCCAGCCAGGCCATCCAGATTGCCAGAGACGGAAAACCCTCTCTTCGTACCACGCCCTAGAGGGTACAAGAGGACAGATTAAAGAAAGAAAGAAAGAAAGAAAGAAAGAAAGAAAGAAAGAAAGAAAGAAAGGAAGAAGTAATCTCTCCTGTAATTTATTATGAATGATTCTGTTAAAGTACGTGCAACTTACCTAAATAAACCCAGTTGGACCTATCATCCACGATTATAATGTAGTGTTTTTTTTCAAAATGAAATGCAGACAAAAATATTTTCTTTGACAGACGTATAGAGCTGATCTGATATTATTCTATCGAATAAATATTGAAAGATATCTTGTCTTTTCTCTAAGGCGGAGACCACCTGATGTGACTGTCCAAACTGCCTATCCGTACTCTTGACATTAGAATGCAGCAGCTAGGCCTAATGCAAGTAGATGAAACCATGCTCTTGGTTTAAATTATGCTTGCTTTGTCATTCGTCTTTTTGTGTGGCCTCTATTTAGCATTTCTACATTGGCTAGATCGAATCTCATGCCTGAAATGAAAGCTTTCAGTTCCACAGTGCAGAGAGGAAGAAATCAAATTGCGGTTTTTGTAGGGCAGGGTTCCCCAAACTTCTTGCAGTGAGGGCCAGATTTGGTGGGCTGAAAAAAATATGGAGGCCGACCATTCAGCCTGACTTTTGTTTCTTGTTTTTTAACCACTGAAATTAAATATATGTGAACTATTTAATGAAACTGTTATTTGCAAATGGCATAGATCTACACACTTTTCATTTCCTCACATAGAACACAAATAAATCTAAGCACCTTTGTATCAAGATCGTCCGGCCTTTTACATCTGAAGACTACGTAAAGTGAAGAAAGAAGAAAAATTCTAAGTGGAAAAGAAGTAGCTGGGTACAGACAGTTCAGATGAAACATTTTAGAGGCTGTGAGCCTGTGGAAGTTTGAAAACGTCCCTCAGTTGGGGCCCCCAGGCCGGACTTTAGATATTATGCCTGGTGGAGAGTCTAGTATGGTTTAGTCAGACTGGTTACTGGCATTGTCTGGCCATCTTTCCCTCGGGCAAAAGATAATATTCTGATACCCCTCTCTAGTTACTTGTAGCCAGTCAGTAAGAGTGTTAACAAAAGTTGGCGTCAGGTTTCCATTTCGATGTTTGATGCAGGATCAACCTTTACTTTCATAATCTGTGAACGTTGGACTGGTTTATTGTCGTATATTTCTTAAAATTTATTTTGTTATTGGAATGATATTTTATTTATATTTATTTATTTATTTATCTATTATTATTTTTTTTTAACTGACTTCTTTCAAATTTTGCTATGATAAAATAGCCATTGTTTAACTTCGCATTATGCTGTCTTCTTGTTGTCTTCTCCGGAACTTTTCATAATAGCGTTTTATATTATGTAGGTGACGCTCATTTTTTAAAATTCTTTTTTACTTTCAAGCAACGAGATTGTATTCAGAATGTGATTAAGTACATTTAGAAACAGATACCTCAAACAGGAAGCTGACTATAGCGCTACAGCATGGAGGAATCGGGAGGTGGGGCTGGCATTTTGTTTAACGGCACATCAACGGGATTGCGGCTCTGATGTCAAACATGGGGTTAGTGATAATCAGAAGTTAAAGAAGAAGAAGAAGAAAGAAACAAGCAATTACTCGTTTTGTTGTTGTTGTTGTTGTTGTTGTTTAGGCTATCATAGCTAGAGACGCTCGGCACAATTTGCGAAATTACACTTTTATGAGAGATTGGATTAGAGGCAGATTGTGCAGTCTTTCCGAACTGTCTGTCGGTCAGTCTGTCCATCTAGCTGTCTGTCTATCTGTTTGTGTGTCTGTATGTAGATCTATATAGATCTGTATTTTATTGGTTTATTTGCCTGCCTGTCTGTCTGTGAACTGTTTGTCGCTCTGTCTATTGATCTGTCTTCTCTTCTGTCTGCCTCTCCAGATGTCAATCTATCCGTGTATGAGACGTTTGAATGTTGTTTTCGGCCCTTCATCCCGTTTGTCTGCTGTCTGTCTGTCTGTCTGTCTCTCTCTCTCTCTGTCTCTCGACTGAGTGCCGAATTATATATATATGTTTGTTATTATTGTACTCGTGGTTTAAAATACTTTTTTTGGTATATATTCATTTATATTATACTTTAACCCGCGTTTTTGTTTGTTGTATGTTTGTTTGTTGTTGTTATTATTGTTGTTTTGCTTGTTTGTTTGGTTATTTGTTTTTGCTTTTTGTTTTGTTTTGGTTTTAATAAAAACGACCGGTCTTTAACCTGTAAATATATGAGACGCAACACGATGAAATCAGGCTCTCGTCAAATTTTGAGCATAATAATAATATGGAGTTATTGGTATTACTGTAAAGTTTATTCATTTCTCTTTCTGTGTGTGAAAAAAAAACTGTCTTATCTTAAGTAGAAGTTGAGATATTGGCCATTAAAGACGATGGAGGTGACCGGGTCCTGCAACTGAATTTAGAGAGAAAATGGCCGATCACTTTGGTAAATCCTTCTTTACCTTTGTTAGGCCATGCCACTACATTACAATTTTTGGGCCTTTACTCACTCTATTTCAGTCAGTTGAACTTTGAAATGCATTTTTAGATTGATATAGAAGGATTTGGTGAAGAAAATAAAATACGTTAAAAATTCATTCACTGTTGAAAAACACTTGATGTCTCCGGTCGGCTCAGTTTGACGAGTGCCTGATTTCATCGTGTCATGTGTCATGTTAGCCATGACCCCATATTATACTGTCGGCGGTTTTTCCGACCCTTGTCTCTTCAAGTGGCTGTAAACTACTCTGTCATTAGGAGACGGATGTAAACTGTGAATGAGCCGCGCGAGTGGGAAGATTTTGCTCATATAGCAACTTAGAAAAAAAAAAACGTTTTGTCATATTTATAGGATAGCTGTGGAAATGAATACCAGGGTGATAGTAGTTAATGAGTTATCGTTGAATTAATATAGTGTATTATCCTGCCTGGACGGATCTTTACGCAGTTTAGCTGTGTAACAACGACTTCGAAGAAAATCAAAAAAAAGAAATGTGGACATCATGAAGCAACCGCTCTATGACGCATTTGTAACATAATTTGTGGGCGTGATGTGACAGCTTTTGACTCATGATTAAAATCCGTATTCAATAGTATTGTGACGTATTTTAGTTTGTCTCCCAGATCTATATAAGCTGTTGAATTTGTTTTCGCCTCTGATATTTCTTTCTTTTTTAAAAAAAAATTCACTTTTGACCACAAGAAAAAAAAATAAGATACTGTATATCAACGGCTTATCCAGCGGAGCTACAGATAGAGGTATAAAGTTTTATACAAGTATTTATTTGATCATCGTCAAACTGATGCTTCATGAAAACCCCTCAAGAATATCGTCTCTGTGATACTGGTCTTTGACAAACTCTGCAGATCGTTCAGAACTATTTGGTGTTGGAAGTAGATGATGTTTCCTTCTCCCGAATATTCTTAGCTAACAGAACTCGTCTTCTTTATATTATATGCTGAGACGGCGATGACATGGTCGCTGGCGTACTCATGTATCGAGTAATAAATGATGTGGATAAAGTTTATGTGAAACCGTTGGCCATTTTTCTAGTTTGTAGAACTGATGTAATTATTTTGAAGGACCGTATATTGGAGAGAAAGTTTCATGGAGTTTCGTGTTATCATAGAATGGATATTTGTTATTATTGTTGTTGTTGTTGTTGTTTTGTGTTTTGCTTTTGCTTTTGATACAGTATTGTGGCGGGAACATCAAGTGGATGTGACTCTATCCTGTTTTGTTTTAAAAAAAAATCTTTAAAAAAAAAGAAAGAAAAAGAACAAACAAATGTTTTATTACAGTATTTCTTTGATGTTTTGGCTCTGAAATTCTGCAGAGTATCGGATGTCTCTTATTGGAGTCCTGAAACATTCTATACATGTTACACAATGTTTAACCAACGCAGTTGGAATGTCTGATTTCTCGTACTTTCCGTAAACCGTTAGCAGCTTCTCTGGTACTGATTCTTTGTATAAATTCAGTCAGCGGAAACAGTCGAGGATTTAGCAGGTAGACAAATCTGTCCGTATTTGCCACTGTGATTAAGATTTAAGATAACATGGGCACATTATTTATAATATATTACATCAACATAGATAACAACGAACTCGAACGAATCGTTAACAGTAACCCAGTGATTTTATATCATGAAATTAAAGAGACTACGAGCAGCAGGTTGTGTTGACGGCCAGCAGTGGTTTACTTCGTTCATTTGGTCTCGTGGTTTAACTCTGTGTGGGTGAATTTATAAATTTTACTGCTTAAGGTTGTTAATATTCGCTGTAACGCTATCAGTTGCTCTAGGTAGCCAGATATTCGTTGCTTCTTGTTGATATTTTAAAAAATATTTTAATTGATTGATGGAGAACCGGTTTTAATATAATCACTATGAGTCATGTTGACATTGTCTGTTTGTTTCAGTGAAGGAATTGACAGACTATCCCTAACATGCTGAAGGTTAATTATGACGTCCTGCTGGACCTAGTGACGGACACTAGCGATTCCACCGCAGACCAGTTGGTCAAAAGGATTAAAGAAACACTGAATGGCAAGTCAACGCATTGCGTCAATGTACTGTCCAAAAACAACACAACCAATCCTTTCTCAGAGGGCCGGCTCTTCGTTTCCGAGAACACTATTGATGTATTATTCAAGACAAAGAACGCAATGGACGATGCGCAGGTGACGGACTTTGTACTAGTCACGTCGCTTCTGATGAAGAAGTACTGGGAGACGATATGTTTGCATACATTCTCTCCTGTCCACACTTGGTCAGTTTTGGGTGTGGATGTAACCAACCAGTCGCTGGACATTCAGCCGCCCAATTTAGATGATGTTGAAAAGGATATCAAAGAGTATCTACAGACAGTGGGCAACCCAAAGGAAGTGAAGATCTTGAGGAGTAAAGCCATTCCCGATGACATGTTCAATGCAGGTATGGAAACTGGGTCAGTCAGACCAGCCGCTGAGCTCATGCCGTATAGCCAGCGAGAGCAGATTCTACTAAGCTTGAAGGATAATTATTCGTATTCTCAATGCATTTTTGAATTGTCACCTTTAACCCCTAGATATAGAAACCCAGGTACTTCCACTTAATTGAGTGTCTGTTTTGAGTACTGTACTTTCTTAAAACGAATAAAACAACACCCGCGAAATTTCTTTGTGAAGATAATGAATAATATTGTGCTACAATTATATGTCTAATTGTCCTTGTGGGCGTTTAAATACAGTAGTCTCCACATACGGTGACAAATAACTTTTTTGTTTAATAGAATATCTGTAATCAGTGACAACTGCACAGATAGATCTTGCTGAGTTTCACTAGCAAATCATAAATGTTAGTGCAGTGTCTCACCACTCAAGAATACAACTGTTAACACCAGTAACTCGGACTAAAATGTACGATATTTTAGATATAATAGATTGTAAAGCGTTTAGAGCCTGTAATTACGGGGGTAATCGCTATATAAATACTTTCTATTATTATTTTACTTCTTAAATTTCAATATTGCATGTTATTTTGCTCAGGATTCCATGAGCGGTATGGCGGGGTGACCCACCATGCACCGATGGCCTCTTTGAACATGTCGTTTACTGTGAGAAAGCCTGACCCTCTCATTGTCATCAAAGAAAACCGGCGACGTCTAGCAGTGGCCGCAGGATTTGACCCTGACTCTCTGCATGTCGCCAAGGTCGAACACGACAAGAAAATCTGGGTAGTGGGCAAGGCAGCCCCGCCCAAGTTTGACGGAGTTGTCACCAATATCCCAGGGGTAACCGTGGCCGCTCCAGGGGCAGACTGCTGTATGATCCTACTGGCTGACACGAAAACGGGTAAAGTATTTAATTGCCCCCCCCTCCCCTACGGGTTATTTCATTCCTTCTATTCCACGCTCTTTACATCCTCCATCCT
The DNA here is from genome assembly GCA_038406235.1 of Peronia verruculata. Lineage (NCBI taxonomy): Eukaryota > Metazoa > Mollusca > Gastropoda > Systellommatophora > Onchidiidae > Peronia > Peronia verruculata. The sequence continues at coordinate 11,402 of JBCAUA010430658.1, read as the reverse complement.
TGTAGATCACTATATCTTGATGTTTCAACAGGCTGTTTAAACAGACTGAACTTTTATTAACACTTTCCCTGCCGAGACATTTAGACACCTCTAACGACTGTTCATGGTGTCTGTAAACTTCAGGTAGAAAATCAGTTAGGGAAGATTCTAATAGTTTGCATCAAATCAAAAGATACAAATATGGAGGTCCCTGAAACAGATATTTTCATGACTTTGAGCACTTTTATGAAATTTCAGGAATATTTAGTATTGGGTTTGGCATGCAAAGTGTTAAAGTACTCCTATCAAAATGCTAACTGCCTCGGCATTTTATGTCCAGGTTCCAGGTGGGACTTGAGTGAACCATAGTGGAAAGAGTGCATGTAAATAACAACAACGAAAGAGGGAGATCGTGTGGGGGGGGGGGGGGGGGAGGAGGGGGAATAAGACTGTGTTCAGTATGGCGATATTGCAATGGCTTCAGTGTCTGGGGGTTCAGGAGATGCTAAATCACTCCAGATACCAAGTCTAAATGCTTTTTATGTTCATGTATTATGTTTCAGGAGCCTGTGGTGCTGTGCACTCAGGATGGATGGGCACCACCAAAGGAGCAGTGAGGTCCTGCCTGCAGACAATGGTCACAGAGTTTGGCACCGACCCCAAAGACGTCCACGCTGCTATCGGTCCCAGCATCGAGATGGAATGCTTCACACTGTCAGCTGAAGAGGCCGCACCTCTGACCAACCTTGACCCGACCTTAACTACACCGGTCAGTGGCTGCAAAGGTGCTGTGTACGCAGATCTGGTGATTGCAAATGTGCTGATGCTGGAGAAAGAGAGAGTCCTCAGAGAAAACATTGACACAGAACACGCTTACTGCACTACGTGCGACACACGCTTTTTCTCCTATGACCGTGATCAAATTCCTTTTGGGAATCAGATTGGCTTTATATCATGTCGCAAACCTGCAAAGTAATCACTGCAGTGTAGAAAGAGTCAGAATTTCAGTGAAATCAATGTGTCTTGATAGTGAAATTTTCTCTGTGCTGGCACACAAGAAAATTTCATGTCTCTTTCAGCCACATGAAGTTTATCATGATTTCTGCAGCATTTTCTTTACCTTTCTTTTACAAGTTTTTGTAGAACAAAATCAAACAGAGTTAAATTGTATGAGAATTATTAAACTGGACTTGGAAATATTTTTATTCCCGTAATTTTTGGTGATGGAATAAGACTTAAAACAAATTTGTTAAACATTTCTAAATTTCATCTCAAGTGTAGCATTCATTTTCATTCCAAACAATTTACCTTGATCTGGACATCAGTAACGCTTCGCATTATGAAATTGAAAGTGTTAATCAAAACTACAGTGATTACATATGAAGGGTTTCGGGGCAAAATGGGACAAACGCCATTTTTTAAACTTTTGAGTTATACCCCTCAATAAGTGAGAATGGTAATAGCTCTATCTGGTAAGGACTTTCTTTTTTACCAAACTTGACTTATTCTTCCTGAAAGTGTTGAGAAAATTATATTTTTTAATGATATATTACTAACTACTGGAGAACAAATTATTATTTTTATCTAAACGGCAATTTTGGATTTGTCTCATTTTGCCGCGAAACCCTTCATGTAGTGTCATATTTTGTGTGAATGAACATTTTGAAAGGTGTCAAATGCTAATTATGACTTGATTATATGGATTGGTTTCTTTTTAGTCATTTCATATTTAGTATCAACGCAGTGAAGATTTTGCCCATTGATTTAGCATTTGCAGGATATGATGCTTTATGATGCATTCAAATTAATATGGAATTAATGAAAGCGTTCGTCCATAAATTTATCTCTCTTTTCAGAAACTGTGTAAACAATGCTCTCTGTCACAAGATGCAATGGTTTATGATTCGTACATAAGTATGCTTGAATAAAGACTTTACTAAAATCACAGGTCCATAGATGTATTTCTTTTACTAGAAATTGAAAAAAAAAAAAATTGTCCGTCACGGATTGTGATCATTTGATTTACGTTAATTTCACTTTTATGTGGACATAATTAAACTTGTTAGTTCATAGATGTTAACTCAGAATTATAAAACAGTCCTGTCTGCCATTGGTTATGATGATGTAATGGTACACTCAGAACTGTATAAATGCTGCAGATGTATTTCTGTAATCACAAGTTATTGAACTGTGATGTGTTTTGAAGGTACGATGGTTTAATATCACACTTTTAACTGTATGGATCTATTGAGATTCTTACCAGATAAATTTGTTATGTAATCAAAAATTGTAAAGAAAAATTGTCTGTCAGAGGTTATGATAATTTGGTTCATAGTTTATTCATAATTAATAGATGTAATTAAAACTGTTAGTTCATAAATTTAATTTTGTGATGAGAAATTATAAAGAGAAATGCTGTCTATCAGCACAAGATACATCAAGATAAACTTAACTTTATAACTGTTTAAAAAATATCACAAGGTTTTTCCTAGGCTTTTTTTTAAGCATCTCAAGATATGATAGCGTATGATCAAATTTATATGTACTGCAACCGTAGGCCCATAGATGCTTTTGCTGTAATCAGATTAATGATACATTCATAGCTGTGTAGACTTAACTGAAGGCTTAGTTTATTTATGCATTTCTGTTATCAGACAGTGTAAAATAATGCTGTCTATTGCAGGACAGAACAATTTGTAATCACATTTACAGCTACATAAAGTAAATTCAAACTGCTAGTCTGTAGATGTATATCTGTAATCAGAGAATACATGCGGTAGCTCATCCATTATGTCGTCACATGCACCAACTTAGGTCCTATAATAGACTAAACCATCTGTTCAAATTTAGTAATATAAGTCTATCATTGCAAGTAATTGTCAATTGTCATTGACATTCTTAGGACAGATGACCTATTTATGGATTTAAAGGCCAGGTATATATGACAGAAATTGAAAATGGGCCTTCAGATTTTAGCTTCGATAGGTGACCTGTTCACCTGAAAAGAAAATCAGCTATAGCTATAGAATGTCTTGCGCAGATTATGTTATTTATTATATATTATATTCATAACTCTATGGATTTATTTGAGAGTGTTAGTCTGTGAATTTATTTCTATTATAGGAATGCTGTCCTTCAATGCAGGATAAGCAAGTGGAAAATTAACTCAGTAGTAATTTTAAAAAATGCTATAGTGAACACTTTAGCCTTTCTTTTCAACGTCGCAGGATACGATGGTTTATGATCATATAACTGTACTGGAACTATTAGTCCATAGAAGTGTTTCTGTAATTAGAAATTGTAAAACAATGCTGTCCATTGCTGGATACGATGATTTATAAAACATGCGGAAATATATGGACGTAACTGAAATTGATGAACCATAGACATATCTCTGTAATCAGATGTTATAAATCTTTGCTACCTTTTGCCTGATGCTGTTTTATGGTCTCATTCATAAGTGTATGGGCTCTATTGAAACAGTTAGTCCATAAGAGTATTTCTGTTATCAGAAAATGTACAGCAGTGTTATCTATAGCAGGATAATTAATTGCTGATCAAATTTATAATTACAGTGGAACACACTGAAACTAAAAATGGCTAAACCGAAAACACGGCTGAACTGAAAGAAAAATTAATCCCGGCTTTTTTTTTCTTGAACTCTTTGTTAATGAACTAGCGATAAATCAATGCCATCATTTGTGGGAACACAGCTGAACCGAAAACCATGACCCCAATTATAGTGGAAGCCAGTCACCTATTTATAATTAAACATGCGTAGTACTGACACCCAGTTCTCATATCACCAGGCCTGAGGCCTCCCAAGATCAGAGATGCATCATGATGCACGCTGTTTGACGTGGTGTGATGTTTTATATCATGTGATTATTTTATCAGTGAAATTTGACCTAACAGAGTTTGCTTTTCTCTTCTCACAATTTCCACCATACCAGTTTAAATAAACCAAAATATGTTTAAACCAAAATAATATGTTCAGTCCCTAAATTTTTGGTTTAAGCGTGTTCCACTGTAAATGCTTTTATCATGTAGGCCTACTTAATTAATTGAGAATATTAGCTCAATAGTGTTTTGCTAATGAGAAGCTATGAACCCTTATATCTATAGCAGTTATGATAATTTATGATGTATTATGAACTTGACTGAAACTGTCGATTCATAGACGTACAATTTGTATTTCTGTAATCAGAAATTGTAGAGCAGTGTTGCCTGTAACAGGAGTTAATAGCTTAGATTGTCCATTATTATGTTAGTCCATAAATGTATTTCTGTAATCAGAAACTCGTGAGCTCAGTTCTCTGTTGCCCTATCTCAATTTTTGCCATTTTGAGAATATTGCTGTTATATTATGTTCAGCAACTGTTTTTGTACATAGGAGATAGGACAAAATGAGTTCCAAACATACCTGTTTGGGCAAGTGATCGGTGAAATGACTACAGTATGTGGTAGATTTATTATCCCTTTTTCATATGACATATATATCTCCAAGTCGACTAAAATGGAGATAGGATAACAAGAACTGAGCTCGCGAACTGTAAAAGTATGCTGTCTATAGGCAATAAGTTATTACTAACGTTATTCATTTTGTAAAGTGCATGCTTTGTACAGCTTAAAATATTGACTTGTTTTTTGGGGGGTTTTGTTTTGTTATCTCACAGTTGTGACATTACTTAAGAGGGAGTGCAGATCCTGAAAATGAGGTTTTAGGGCTAAACTATCAAAAGTGGAATTTTCTTATTGTTAGACACTTTGATCTCTTTTGATATCTGAAAAATAATGGGTGGTAGCAGAAATATCTGCTTCATACCCCAAAACGTCATCAATACAGCTAAAAAGACTCCATGTAATGATGGTGAAAATTCAATTGTGTTTTTCCTAACATACGTTTTTATCACTTTTTTCCCGTAAAGCTCTTTTTATTTCTGAACCAGTGATTTCATGTTTTAAATATATGTCTGCCATTGTGCAAAACATGTGATTTAATCATATTCATTCCTTTTTCTGAATTTCAGTTACGTTTTTGAAGTAAAATTGGATACATGTATTTGGTGGAAAATTCAGAAAAATTTATATTCCTCAATATACATAATTTTAAAATTTATTACAATCATTGTATGGCATATAAACAACAAACAAATACATATTATCTTTTATATAAAGCTATAATATTCATGTGTACGGTTTCAAATGATTGTATTCAATGCTTTAGGAGTTCTAGTCTTTTGAAAATGGCTAATTTTCAAAGCACAGAATCCAATATCGCAGCATTTGTCATGGCAGCTGGATACAAAACAATAAGATTTTCCACACTTTTCCTCTAATTTGAGCATGGTGAATCCAAAAATTGAAGCATAATAAAAAAAAATCACTAGTTCAAGCACTCAAAAAATCACTCTCATGACCTCCACTGCTCCCCTCTCCCTTTTTTAATTACTGTGTATATATTATATACACTATTACTTATAGAAGCATTTTGTTTTGCAGGCTAAGCTGTTAAAGTTAATACTAGTTGCCACAAGCAAACCAGCTGCTGCAGGACTTTGTTTGTGATAGGAAATAGTGAGATTAATTGTCCACATCATTCTGCACTTTCCCTTGTTAGTGTTTTCCTTGATTTAGACACAATCAAGTCTGTCTTGGGTATCATAAATTATGATGATATTTTGATCTGTCATTCCTTTCATTTACAGACAAGAATGGGAGAAGAGGCAGGAAAGATGTTTTCTTCATGTCTTGCTCAGCTATTGTCAAACACGTCTCTAAAAATGGTCAGAATATTTATGGGTCACTACCTGGCCTTATATCTGGCGCCGCAGAATGATAAAAAAATTGCCATCTTCATTAGTAGATAAAAACAAATTCATTCCTCTAAATTATATTGACTGCATGATGAAATAACTTTGTGGCTAGACACCAAATTTTTGAAATGGCCATATGGCTAGACACCAAATTTTACAGAAGAGCTGTAAAATTGGTTTGCCAGTTGTAAGTTACAACTCAGTTCAGACTTAAGTGACAGATGGTGTTTCTCTCTCTACACTTGCCCGAAGGGGGGCCAACAGTTTTGTCCGATGGACAGAGTAATCCAGTGTTGTCTTTCAGTTAATGTAGAATTTGATTTCATGCAAAACCAGACCATGTTTGTGTCGCACTTGTAAGATCTTTTTGGCAATAAGGAATACTGCAAAAACTAGATCTGTATATTAAGTAACAGGCTTACTTGAATTGGACGTCAAATTTTTCATACATCAAGTTACTGGTATCAAGTGTAAAAAGATATGACTGCACTTTATTATGGTAAATAGCCTCATTTACCTGCAGCTCCTCTGTGCTGAGATATTTGTTCATATTTGAAGTTAACTTTTGTGAGCCCATGGTCAGTAGAATCAGTGACGCCGTTTTTGACATCTGGCTCACTCCACTGGTAGCTTGACAAAATTAAGTACTCATAATAGTTACAGAGTGACCGTTGTGGCCATGTAGAAATTAATTTGGGTTTGGGCCTAGGCGTCCCTATAAACAGGCCCAGGTAACTGGATTTAGTTGAAGGCTGGCAATAAATC
>JBCAUA010430547.1:0-17789 GCA_038406235.1 Peronia verruculata | reverse complement strand
TCTGTTGATTCCATCGCTGTCGCCATCGCGATTTGATGTACCCGTTGATGATCGGCCTAAGATCCAGATGAGGGACTTCACATGGGGTTGTAGAAACGTCCCAGATAGGTGGCCCGGACGCAGAAAGGGAAAACGCGCTATGTATTTACAAGGTGTAAGTCAAAACAAACTCAGCTCTTGCGTGGTGCGATTAACACACAATAAATATACTGGGTGCTTACCTCATGATTATAGCAATCTTCCCGCCCATCCCCATCCCCCATTCCCGCCCTCCCAGATTATTGAGACGGATGGAATAATGTGGTGCTTGCATAGATTGATAGACAAAACAAACTCGATGCTTACATAGTACCATAGCAACCCCTCACAGATGAGAAATCAAACTTTGTGCTCATACAGTACCCTAGTAGCCATGTGACATAAAAGGAAGGAGCACTCAACACAATTCTTTTGTTTCGGGCGCCACAAAGTTGGTGCTTACGTGGAACCATAGCAACTCCCCAGATGGTTAGGACAAATTACAAAAAACTTGGTGGTGTCAATAGGACAGCCAGGTCCAATGAACTTCTCCCACCATCCTGGCCTCATATTTTCCTGCAAATAAATTAGCCAAGACGTTAAATAATCTGTGAGTAAATGTGCAGTCTTGTGGAACTCTGTTATGATAAAAGGATGGCCTAACCTCCCCCTGTAATGAACAGCCTTCTCTTAAACAAGATTTGAAATAGACAAATGCTAGTGCCTTGCAGAATGATTTCAGTCATTAATGATTTCAAATTTATCCATTATGAAGAACTCATCTCAAGCTGATCAACATTTGACAACTCAAAATGCATGCACAGGAAAACATATCATATTTAATGCAGTAAATCTAGCAGAATTTGTCCATAATAAGTAGTCCAACAAAGACGTCTTTTCTTAATAAATTAAACAGTCAGCAGTGTGGCATCAAAGAACACTGGCCCATTATACCTCTTTCATGCAAGTACATCTCTTAGTGCTCAAAAGCTCATTGATTAAAAACAAAAACTGCTGTAGTCTAAAAGCAGCTGCCCTAGTCTCTATTTTGATGAGAAGCAAGGAAATGAGGAGGTGCTAAAAGTTAACAATTTCTCGTCACTTAACAAATCGTCCCTTACCACTTTTACAAGTTAGTCTTTCTTTACCTGTCTGTATTATCTCTTTGAATGCATGAAGGCCTATTACTCTCAGTGACATATGCATCTACGTCAAATGTATCTGTTTGCAATCAGTCTCAGAGAGGTCAATATAAAACAATAAGAGATACGAGTTCCCTAAAAAGTCTACCCCAATGAATTTGGCCTGAAACAATTCTAACGTATAATTTTTCATATCCAAGTCATACATTATATGGCTCAGTTTACTATCACATAACAATGACACTTTGCTGATATATATGTACATGATAGAAGATTTTTACTGTTCATGCGCATCACAAACAAAAAGCAGCTTGTTGGGTGAAACTGGCAGAAAAAAAGACAGGTTCCAAGGTCGTTGGGCTGTATAGTATTTATTTGCACTGTAATAATTCCCTCCTCTCGATCCTATAATAAGGGATACTTTTTTTATGCTCAATGTTACAGAAAGCTCAAAAACATGTTCGCTCTAGATAAATAGATGTCAGTTTGCTCCCATCATTCTTGAACTTCAATTCTATGGAGATTTAATCTATTTTGATTTTTAAAGAAAGAAAGAAAGAATGAAAGAAAGAAAGAAAAAAAAGAAAGAAAGAAAGAAAGAAAGAGAAAGAAAGAAAGTAAGAAAGAAAGAAAGAAAGAAAGAAAGAAAGAAAGAAAGAAAGAAAGAAAGAAAGAAAGAAAGAAAGAAAGAAAGAAAGTGAGAGGGAAATTCATTTTTCCTGGCACCAGGTGACGAGAATTACAGAGAAAGAGAAGGAGGAGGCGTAATGTTATAGAAAAACCTCTTTCCTAGATATTGGAAGGTAAACGAGTAGACAGAGGGTGAGAGAGAGAGAAAGAGAGTGCGACAAGAACAGAGAGAAAGATAGAGAAAAAACCTTTTCCCCTGATAACAGCATCTCGAAAACAGAAAAGTTGGAAAGAAACAGAAAGAAATCTGGTTCCTTGATGTTTACAAATGGAGAAAATGATAAAGGGTATAAATAGCAAAGATTGTCTTCCTGACACCGTGCAAGATGAAAGATAGCACTGTGATGGATGTGCCTAATCATGGCAGAGAAATGCATAAAGACTGGAGCTCGTGAAAAGACAATTATTATCTCATAACGTGCTATTCATTATATTTTTGTTGTTGTTGTTGTTGTTCTCTTTTCACAGTCGGGTTTGTGTCTAATTTGTTAGGTTTCGTCTACAAATATAGTAATTATGAACATGTGTTTTTTTTGTTTTTTTTATAACGACCATATATGCACTATATAATGTTGACTTATTTGTTGACTAGATGCTTTAGTAAACAACAACACAATAAAATTGTTGGTTCTGCATTCAATATAGAGTCAAAGTCAATATGCTGCAAAAGAAACAAAAGAAGAAAAAAAACACAACAAAATAATGTGCTTTTTATAATAACGATGCTTTAGGGAATTGTTCATCATTCTAAGAACTAGAAACGCATCAGCATCTGTAATTTACCTCGGTGTCTACTAATCTACCCTACACTTACTTATCTGGCATGTATCATTATACTTTATTTGCAGACCTCTTTACTTGCTGACCCATCTGTCTATATATTTACTCACTTTGCTTTTATGTTGCCAGTAGGCCCTATCACTCTAGGCCTATCTATATAAAGTTGCCTTTTCCTTCATTTACTAACTATCCACGTATTTGTCACTTAAGCTGTTTTACAAAACAAAAAAAAAAAACTCTGCAGGCCTCGTCCCTCATTTTAATTTCCTCCTAGTTAGCTCACCTATCTCCATAGTTATCATTGCGTCTGCTATTGAGTGATTTGCATGCCCCTTCACTACTAGCTGACCTGTGGCCTTCCTATTACACGTGCACCTTTGTACCAGACCACTTTAGGTAAAGAGAAATAGTCTGCATTGCCACAAATCACTTACTCTCTAGCACCCATCGACTTATTCACGTAGACAATCAAATAAATTACAAGTACATGTAATATCTTTTATTTTGAGGAGGTCTGGTAAAAAACGTCCAAAAGGTTAAACAATACGGGACACACGGTTCGGTTTCCAAAGCTCCAAGTGTGCACTGCACTGCAAATTGTCGATCAGCGACTGCTCTTGCAGCCAACAAACATGTCTGTTGAGCTTCAGGGCATCAGACTCAGCCTCGATACCGAAGGACATCGTCACCATCAACAGCATCATCAGCAAACTGTTTCCCTCCATGACATTCATACCTTTTTCCAGGCCTCTGTGTCAGTCGAAGTAGGCAAGTGTTTGTCCCCTTTCTATAAGTTTTCTTACCATATCCTGGCCTTTTACGCACCACAAGCGGCTGTTCCTCGGCTCAAACACAATTAAATTAGACTTTTAGTCGTCTCTCATGAGATGTCTCTGATCTAGTAAGGAAGGTAGTGGACCTAACCTGTGCTCTCTTGAGACCGTCGGCTTCAGAGCTACGATGTGACCGAAGGACTGTCGGAGATACAGAATACAATATTTAGAACTTGGGGATAGTCAAGTTCCTCTTGCATTATTCGCTCTATCTGAACTTATAACTGAAGCTGTAATAAGAACAGAACTTCATGTCGATCTCTGTAAACACCTGGAGAACTACAAATTGTCTAGAGTGTCTATGATAGCTCTGCATTTATTTTTGCTTCAAAAGGGTTTAAGTAAGGCGGAAAACACTACAAGCTCTCAAACATTGCCTCTTCAGGGCCAATTTTGGCAAATTTTTAAACTTAAAGAATACAGCTGAATGTGGTATAATTTTAGCTAAAGGTTCATAGTTTCAAAACATATAGCCTAGGTTTTGAAGGCTGCAGATGCTTCGTTGCGGAGGAAACACATTATGAATGGAGGTAACTTCTTAAATTGTTGAAATAAAAGCAAGAGAAAACAATAATAATAGTAATGATAATAATAATAATAACAATAGTAATAATAATAAAAGCTTTCAGAACAGAGCTTAGAGAGCTCTTAACACAGATTCACGATAGGAGCAAGGCTGAGAAAGGAAAAGACGGATTCTCAACAGGTGCCTCCACTTGTGCTTCGCTACTCATTTCAGGTATCTGATCTAGACCTACCTAGACTGCACATGCAGTGGTAAGGCAAAGGAGGAACACTAAATCAAATGAATCTTCTAAGACAGAGCTTAGAGGTAGAGTTTAGTTAAAACTGATAGAGATGAAGTGGGTGAGGAGGAACAGAGCTAAAAAGAAGTAGAATTGTGAATGGGAGATCGTTTCGCAAATTATCTGCCTCTTCCAAAAGAGGGACTCGTGTAAAGGGAGATCATTTTGACCAGCCCCATTATTTCCCTTCCCCAGACAAATAGGTGTTTAGCAAACAGTGTAAAAAGGAAAAGATCCTTTTACATCTTGTCATTCGAAAGACTGATCGCCAAAAATTTTTAATAAAATTATAACGATAAGAAAAAAAAATATCTTTCCCTGATAATTTTTTTTTTTAACTTTTCATGGTGTATGTTTCAAGTAAAGGGTGCTAAAGTGATGTTTTTTCCTCTTTACACTGCTTGTTCCATCCCCCCCCCCCTTTTTTTCTTCTTCTTTTTTGTCTGGTAAAGGGAAGTAATAGGACTGAGCACAATGATCTCTTACTGCAAAACTTGAAAAAAAAAAAAAAAAAGAAAGAAAGAGGAGGGAGAGAGAGAGAACGCCATAGAGGACAAGGCGAATAAAAGTATAGACAGACCAAACTGAAACAAAGACAGGGGGAAAGAAAGACAGTAAGAAAGATAAATACAAAAAAAAAAAAAAGAAACAAGTGAGAAAAAAAAAAAGACAAACAAGAAAGAAAAAAGAAAGGAAGAGAAAGAAAGAATGAAAAAGAGAACAAAAAAGAGATAAGAAAGAGGAAAAACAACAGCCATATACACTATAAGTATAATCAACAACATCCAATGATAGAAACCGAAACATGAGAGGCTGAGCCTGGTTTGGAATGCGAGCATCATTCTGATTTAAGGAGACAGGACGGAAATAACGATTGCATATTGTAATTGCCAGTCTTTATAATCTATAAAACTGGCACAACTATCACAGGAGAAAAATTAAAGACGTATTCAGGAGAAGACTGGGAGGAGACGCTGGAATCTTGGACGTGATAACAAAAAACGTCATTTAAAGCCAAAGATAGATAAGCGCTGGCAAAACGCTAAGGCAAACCAATATTAAATTACAATTACATGACGGTGGAAGTTTTGCAACTGAAAAAACAAGGGATGTAATAGAAGGGATGGTGGGGTGAGGGGGGAGGAAAGAAGGAGTAGGGGAGGAAGAAGGAAGGGGGGAGGTGGGGGGGGGGGGTATATTTGTCAAGTTTGATTAAATTTTACGCTTAGTATCATACATTAATTAATGGTAATCACGCAAATTGTTTGGCGACAGTTTACTCACAAAAACAGATTTGCTGGCAATAACAGCCAGCAGATCTTAAGAGGATAATTGTTCACACACATACACACACACACACACACACACACACACACACATACACATACACACACACACACACACATGCACACACGCACATATAAACGCACACTTACAAAACCTACCGCAATTGTGAATGTAAATTTTCTACAGCGACTGCAACTTTGCAAGCAATAAATGAAGATTGAAGAAATAACAAGATGAGAAGAAAGCGCAAAAAAATGAGGAAAAGGTAGGAAAACGACACAAAACAGACAAATAATACGAGGAGAAGAGGATGGTGAAGAGGATGAGGGAGAAAAAGAAGAAGAAGGAAGAAAAAAAAGAAAGAAAGAAGAAAGGAGAGAAAGAATTACGAGAAGAAGAAAGAGAAGCGGAAGAGAAAGAAGGAAAATTAAAAAAAGAAGACGAGGATTAGTAGATCCTCATATCCGCAAACATAGCCAAGCTTTTGTTGTTGTTGTTGTTGTTATTGTTGTTGTTATTGTTGTTTTTGTTGTTGATTTGTGTGTGTTTATTTGTGTGTTTGTTCCATTTCTGTGCATCAGTAATTCACTTTCTCAAGACATGCCTGTTAGCCTTTGTCATTAATTAGGCTGCCAGAGGACAGGACAAATCAATTTTCTGGCAAAATTCAATATTGTTTGATCATGCTCCCATAATCAGAAGAGAGACAGATAGGCCTTACATGCCATTAACTTCCCGGTGATAAAAAAATGTGAAGGAGCTTTAAGCCAGTTTTAGCAGCTTCTTTGATGGAAGATCAAGGTATTGCGGGTGACGATGCTAAAGATGGTGGTGAAAAAGATCTTAATATTCTAGTACAACGATAACAAGAATTTTTTCCCCCAGCTTCTTCTGTCCTTCTTAGTTTATTCAAAAACAAAATGAGAGAGGAAGAGAGAAAAAAGAACGAAAGAGAGAAGAAAGAAAGAAAGAAAGAAAGAAAGAAAGAAAGAAAGAAAGAAAGAAAGAAAGAAGACAAGAACACAAAGAAAAAGAGAAAGAATGAACGGATAGGGAGAGGAATGATAGAAAAAAAAAGGGGGGAAGCAATAAAAAAAGAGAAAAAGGCAGAGAAAAAAAGGAAAAGAGAGAGAGAAAGAAAGAAAGAAAGAAAGAAAGAAAGAAGAAAGAAAGAAACAAAGGAAAGAAAGAAAGAAAGAAAGAAAGAAGAAAGAAAGAGAGAAAGAAGGAAAGAAAGAAGGAAAGAAAGAACGAAAGAAAGAAAGAAAGAAAGAAAGAAAGAAAGAAAGAAAGAAAGAAAGAAAGAAAGAAATTGCTTTATTCTCTCGATGCCTACCTTCATAATTATGGTCTCCCTGTTATCATTTATTTCTTTCATTTGTTCATCTATTCTTGAGTTTACATCAAAGACGACCATTGATCATGGCCTTATGGATTAATTGAGCTGCGCTTGTTTACTTCCGCGTCAGCCATTTTGAGTTCGCTGGCCTTGTGGCAAATTTCCGGGTTTTGGCGTCAAATGTAATGGGTCTATGGTGGATATCAACAACGCTGTTGCTTTTTTTTTTTTTTAGAGAGAGTGTGTGTGTGTGTATGTTTGTGTGTGTGTGTGTGCGCGCGCGAGCTTCTTATACAACATTGTTACTTTCCTTCAATAGTTTTCAGTGTGACATTTTCATTAGCTACATTTTAATTACATTGTGAAACTGCTGTCACTGCTTCAAAAGTTTACTACAAAGTTATCATCGGCTGCTTCTAACATCCCCTTTTGACAATTACTACCAAATACTTTATGAATTCTCAATACGATCGCCTATACTATTAGTATATTGACTCGCTTGCTTGGCCGACGCGGACAATTGAAGTAGTCGTTATTCAGCATTGTTGCTGTATTAGCATGAAAGTACTTAGATTGGTTGACACCTTTTGTACCTGCGACTGAGTCTATCAATGTTTCATAACCATAGCCTATTGTATTATCTGCAAGCGAAAATAGATCTTATTTACAAAACTGCTACAATTAGGAACATTGCACCATTCGTTTAATTTTCTTCTCATGCAGGATGCCGTAAAGATGATTACGATTCCTTTGTATAATATCCTCACCATTAAACCCAACTGAAACTAAATAGAACAGGCTGGATTATTCACGCTCATGGAGGATTGTAAGCCTCTGGGGAGCAAGGTCCACAAGCTGGCCAAGGAATACTTGGAAACGACATGAAAGCTGAGATAAAGAAGGCATGGCTGACTTGGCATAAAATTGAAGATGAAGCACAGGACAGGAGTGTTTGGGGACCTTTTGTAGAGGATCTATACTCCACTGGGGGTTGAAAGGTTACATACTGACGATGATCTACGTTTACATTATGCATATTTACGAACCTGGAAAAGGGACAAACTTGAAATTTGGCATGCTGGCGCTCGCGTATACGTACTGTTTGGTTGTGTGGTGGAACTGTGGTAGGAACCCTTTATGGCAATATTTATCGAGTTTAAATAGTGTTAATCAATTGAGACGCGGGATAATGAAATCAGGCACTCGTCAAACTGAGCCGACCGGAGAAATGTTTCACTAGTGAATGAATTTTTAACACAATTTCTTTTTCTTTACCAAACCCTTCCGTATCAATGTAAAAATGCATTTCAGAGTTAAGCATACTGAAATAGATCGAGAAAAATCCCAAAGTTGTAATTTAGTGGCACGTTCTAAAAAGATTAATAAGGATTTATAAAAGTGATTGGCCACTTTCTTAATAAATTCAGCTGCAGTAACAGGCCACCCCTATCGTCTTCAATTGCCAATATCTCAGCTTCTGCTTAAGATAGACCAAACTGTTTTTCACACACTGATAGGGAAATGAATAATCTTTACAGTGATACCAGTAACTCCATAATGCTGAAAATTTGACGAGAGCCTGATTTCATTGTGCTGCGTCTCAATTGTTTCTGTCACATGATTACGTTAATGCACTTTCGCTGTTGTTGTTGTTTTGTTGCTGTTTTGTTGTTGTTGTTGTTGTTGTTTCATTATTATTGTTTATGTTAAATAATGCTAGTTTACGCCCGCTTTTAAATACATTATTTACATTGACGTTTATTTGCTCAGAAACAGCGTCATTCGTTCAGTAACTTTACGAGCCTAATAGATAGACAAACAAACAAGGAGATAAATAAATAGTACTATTTTGTATCATGAGTTTGTGGGTGTCAGCTGCTTATTTGCATCTCTGCTTTTCGCGCTTTCTACTTTTTATGGCATTGCTAATAACTGAATAAAGTTATTCGACTGATGAGGATTCGAGGACGCAATAGGCAGCCGCCAGTTTTGTATATTTCCCAGGAACCTGAGAACGCCCTTTGAGTGTCTTCATTTGGGTCTCTCACGGGAAATTGGTTTATAAGCTCTTAAAACCGGTAGTGTGCGGAAAGAACCCTGTATTATTACTATCTATGCTTATCATTATTGCGGTAACCAAAATCATCATCATTATTATTAAGGACACATAGTGCGCGCAAGACTTTCTTCTACAGCATATTAGATAGGCTATGGAGTGCTAGATCAATTAATAGTCTTGTGGCTTCAGGCCGAAGGCTACACAGACGTTAAAGAGCTATCGGGATACATTGTGGATGGCATTTATATACCCTAAACTTTATGCTGGTACTGTACAGGAAGAAAGCGTTTTACAATGTCTTGTTTTATCCAGACAGATCCAACAGAGGTACTCAGGCAGACTCTACTTCCTGGGAGGCAAACATGGAGTCTGTCTATTTGGCATACAAATCATTCTGGGTTTAATAACCGTGTTATAACTTTCTCTATCATCAATGGAAATACAATAAGCAGCATTTTGAACGTTGAAATACAGTCGAACTAAATGAATCTGTAGTTCTCTGCCTGTTAGAGGCTCAGATCAGTTCGGATCTTACAATGCTGTAACATAATATTATTATTTATCCTTCATGGAAAAAAATAATCATTATGATCATAAAACTGTAACAGTGGAGCTTAACTTTGTTTGCTCACCTTTTAGTGGCTCTTGTTTCACTACCGTTTGATCTTCGATCCCCTTTCTTCCCCCCCCCCCCCCCGTTCTCGATATAGAGAAATAACACATTCACACACACACACACACATATATATATATATATTCACACACACACACATATGCACACATGTGAACATGCGTGTGCTCAGACACAGTTATTGATACACACAATCACGTTGCAGAAATATGCCCTACATATCTGTCACAGAATTTACAAACATAGGGAATCAAAATATTTCAGCTGAAGGAAACCAGATTTGGCCTGTCCTTAGATCTAGATCTATAGCGAAATGAAAAAAACGATAATGTAATAAAGTATACGTGAGTTTCGATAGAGGTATATGTTTTTCAATTTCAAATTTCACAGATTCTATTTTATTGGGGCCAGGATCTCACTAGAGAATATTAATAAACATCCTCATAATGACACCAAACGATTAGATCTAGATCTACTATGGCAAGACGGCAATGTTTTTTTGCCACTACTGGGCATTTAAATGACATTATACTATTCAATGACATTTGTTGATTTAGATCTACTTTTCCATTAAACTTAAAACTTTACTGTTGTTATCCAGTTGCTGCTGTTGGGATTTTCGCTCTTGGAGTTTTCATTGATTGTTGCCATCGTTGCTGCTGTTATTGATGTTGAGGTTTTGTTACTGTTGTTGAAATTGTTGCTGTTGTGATTAGCCAGATAGCCTAAAACGCACACACATCATAATATGAGACTTAATTATCAAACTAAGACATCTAGATCTAGATATCTATATAATATAGCTCTAGATCTATATATATAACGGTGTAGGAGGTCATTAGAAGATACTCACCACTCTAGAATAAGGTCACTGTCTCCTCACTCTCAGAAAAGTTTCACTAAACTTAAAACGACTTCACTGAAGGATCACAAGAGAAAAGCCTCGCATCAGCAACATTGCCACAGAAGAAACAGAACTTTGATTTCAACACCTTACGAGAAAGGCCATAGCCTGTCGAATGAGTGCAGTTAGTACCAGACAGACACAGGAGCGAGGCGGGAGGATGAAGAAGCCTCTTGTGCCGTGCGCGTTCTGCCGAGTTCTGCTGCGCACTTTAGCCTATGCTGGAGCGCACTAATACACACCGTTGGCTGGCTCGCTCGGCTCGGTTCGGCTGGCCGCTGGTACGTTTGTGCGATAACCGAGCCGACCTGGAAAGGTTTGGGGGTAGTGTAAGAAAAACAAAGGTGATGGATAGCATGGATGAAGAAGGGTGATAGGCAGATGAGGCAGGACAAAGAACTAGTTTCATAAGCTTAGTTAATTAAAATAACTTATCTTGGCATGAAGAATCCAGACCTGTTTTGGGGTCTCCGGAACAATTGATTGGTTGGTTGATTGGCTGTGTTGTTGGTGGTCGTATTATGGTTGTTGTTGTTGTTGTTGCTGTTCCCTGTTGATATTGTTGTTGTTCAAGCTTTTGGTGCTGTTGCGATTGCTGTTGTGTTTGGTGCTACTATGATTGTTGTTGGTTCTGCTTCACTGCTGTTAACATGCTTGGTGCAAATAATTGTTGCTGTTGTTGTTAATTTGCTTTTGTAGTCTTTGTTGTTTGCAACTCTTTCTATTGTTACTGTTTGAAGGTGCTGTTGTTCTTCTGATTGCTGATGCTTATGTTGCTGTTGATGTCGCTCTTGCTGTGGTGTTGGCAGCATAAGTGTTCTCTTAACCAAAACGTCAGTTTGGCATGTTATCCTTTGTCCTTTTTTTCCTTTGTAACAGTAGGTCATATTCGACTAAGCAAATGCCTGGAAATCCCTGGCGGAGTGTTTGTACCTCCCTGCTAAAAATAGAACACTCACTGATGTTTGTTACCGCTCCACCACAGATCAGATCCCGTGCATTTTTTTCATGTCAGTGGTAGTAAACAGTTTGCAGTGTTTGTACCCCACTACTAAAATATAGCGGGAATTCCGTTTGTTTGGTCGAAAAAGATCTATTATGTGTGTGTGCGTATGTTGGGGTCCAGCCTCGCCATGTCGTTAACTCTCCCGGAAACACGAACAATAGTAACATTCAGAGACAAACGAGAACAAGACACAAATAAACAGAAGAAGAACAAAGCAAAGAAAGAAAAACAAAAAACTCATACCGGTCACAATAACATAGGTGAACCATGCAGGGAGTGGGCAGTGGACAGGGTAAAAGACACAGACAAAGAGAGAGAGAGAGAGAGAGGAGGGGGGATTATTAGATAGATCGGGAGAGAGAGAGAAAGAGTAAGAGAAACGATAAGAGAGGAGAGCGAGAGAGAGAGAATACAAAATTCGCTTGATGAGATGGAGATGAGAGAGAAAGGGAGAGCGACGGGAGAGAGAGAAGGAAAAACAAAGTAAGAAGGGAACAACCGGATAGATGCAACGAAAAAAAACAAAAACAAGGAGGAGAGGGACATTATGATAGGTGAAGTGAGATGACAGAAAAAAAAAAAGAAAGAGAGGGAGAAGAGTTATTATTAGTTAATGGATGGGATCACAGGGAAAGAGAGGGGAAGTAGTTACTAAACAGACAGAGAGAAGAAGAGAGAGAGAGAGAATAAAGGAGTACGTGAGAAATGGAACTAGAGTGGGGGGGGGGGGGGAGAGTTAGGGGTGGAATTATTTAATAGATAGATTTCGAGAGCAAACAAGAGGAGGGATTTTGTAGATGGGATGAAAAAGAAATCCAAGAAGGGAGGAAACGTTTTGATTGAAGAAAATGGAGAAGGACACAGATAAAGAGATAGGGAGGCGAGTGGGCATACGATCCGCAAGGGGGACGGGGGGGGGGGGGGGGGGGGGGGGGGGGGGGGGAAGACGTGAAGAATAAACTTGTGTCTACGATGACATGATAATGAATAAAACAACTGTGATGTTTAGCCCTCCGCCAACTCCTGCTTTCCTCCTCCCCCCCCCCCCTTTACCCAAAACAGAATCTGACTGCATGCACGCTGTTCCGAGGTCTACAAAGTGGGAGTGGTTAGGCCTAACGTAAATACGGAATCTTTTGTTGTTGACACAGTCATTGTTGTTGTTGTTTACAAAGTGGTTCCCTCTTCCTCTTTCCCCACATGCCTCCTTTCATCCCGGGCAGTGGAATTCAAACTCTAACCATTAAACTGAAGGGCAAAAGACCCCTAACATTTTAGCGCCCAACCAACCTAGTCCAGGTGCTTTGCTTTTCGAGTGTGGGTGGTGAAGGGAAGAGGAACGTGTGGGCCTTAGGTTGTTTGTTTGTTTGTTTGTCTTATCGTTTACCATATAATCTTTAATGTGATTATTAGTAATTGATATGCCTTTCTAATTCAGAAAAGGTCCTTGGAAACTTTTTGACTTGTCTTGTTGCCAGGGAAGCGATCGCCATCTTGGATTATATTCTCTTTTTTTTTTTTAATCTGCCTCCTGCATTACTTCCACACCACATCACTCCAAACTTTCCATGTCATTCTTATATCTAAAAAATTACACGAGGAACTTTATTTTTCCTTTGATAGTAAGTTTTTACTATGATTTTGTTGTTGTTGTTGTTGTTGTTTGTTTTTGTCTGTTTGTTTGTTTTTCTGTTTTGTTTTGTTTTGCTTTGTTTTGTTTCTGACAATGCAATATATTTAAAAAGTGTATGTTTAAAATTGGCATAAGAAAAACTGTTTCGCAAAAAGTATAGATCCATTCCCCGTTTGTGTTTACTTCCGTTTAAAAAAAAAAAAGGGAAGATCGGAAGCGGAAGTCTGACGTCATAATTTCCATGTTTGTGTATACTTCCGTATAGATCCTTTCCATGTTGGTGTTTACTTCCGTGTTTGGAGTGCGATTTTTTGTGGGACGGACGCGGAAGCGGAACGTCATAAGTGATTTACTTCCGTGTTTGAAATGTAAACAATAGAATGTGGGGCGGACGCGGAAGCGAAACGTCATAAGTGAACGACCTATTGGCACGCACATAGGAGTGTCTTTGCATGTTCTTTTGCGGGGGGGGGGGGCAGCTAACGTAAAGATACAAAACAAAATTTGACCCACAAAAAAGTATTACTAATGACTAGGCAGCTGTGAGTACCAACTCCACGCTTATAATATAAATATATCTGGAGACTTGTAATACCAGTGTGCACCAGAGAGCTTCTACTGTGCGATAAAGTCTGAGCGTCAATAGTTACAAGGAACTAATGCAGGCCATCCACTTTTTCAGCTGTGAAGTACTGGTATAAAATTAATTCTTACCATAACTAGAAACATTTAATGTGCTGGTTCTGTCTTTTTAGTACTTTATCGTGCAAATCTTTAGTTTTTAACGATATCGAGAGCAACTGTAAATACTTATACCATCTGATTTACATATCAGAGCAACAATGGAACCATAAGGCAGATTCTACAAACAGGCACATTTACAATGGACTTATGCAATAATTAATAGTCATTTGACCTTTATGTACAAGATTATTGTCATTAATACGTCTACAGAGAACAAAATAAACTTTACTATCAGTACAAGTACGTGATCATCATGCATTCCTTATTAAGTAATAGAACAGCAGTAGCCAAGAAAGTAGAAGTTCTCTATATTAAGAGGTATTTTTTTATATATTGTTTAATTTTTAATTTTTTTCGTCAGTGGAATTAATTATGGTGTAGCAAGTCAAACGTTAACTCTTGTACTGTTACACACTACTTTTACATTCTTTACAGCAATTTGTAATGAGTTCAAGAGTGTTGAGCATAGTTAATGTTATTTAGTATAATATTCTGGCCAGATGTTAATTTAGATAACATTAATGTCTCACGGTAGAGTTCATAATTTTCGTTTCACCAACCTAGCCATTGTATATTTCGTGTATATTTTGAAATCATGAAATGACTTTTTTTTCAGGGGCCTTGTCTGCAAGGGGCATGTACACCAGGGTTTAAAGGTGCCCTCTGTCCCAGACTCACTGATACAAAAACAGTAAGATAAACACTTTTTATCATCAGCATTATCATCATCATTTTATATAAATGTCCTAAAAATTAAGAAGGACTGTTTGCTGGTAACGAATTCAATACACTAAAATAAAAAAAAATTAAAAAAATAAACTGAAAATTACACAAAATAAATTATAAGACTCCGTGCAATTTTATAACCTAAAATCTTTTATATATATATGTATATATATATATACATCTTTTTGGATTTTGAAACCTATCATTGACTCTTCAAGAAAAAAAAATAAAAAGAAGTGCAAACAGGATATTAATCTATATATATGACAGAACGTTCTAAATAATATTTCTCCTATTGTATGGGAGAGGCTTTCAATTTTCAAAGAAAATGGGACTGTAATAGTACATACTTAGAAGAACTAAAATTCAGAACCTCTGACTTACAGCCGTGAAACTGTGGGACTTTTTTTTCTCTCTCTTTTTATTTTTGGGTGTCAACTATCTTGTATTTGTTTGGTGTGTATAACTTTTACGATTTAACTCTAGGAATTACATCATCAAACATTTTGATTTTTTTAAACATTAAAAACAAATGTTACCATTCTTTTAAGTATGCAAAAAGGCCATGCCCCAAATCCTTCAGTTCTGTTGTTAATGTGTGATGTACAGTAATACACTAAATATATGCATATAAAAAAGACAACCCAAATGTAGGTCTACAGTTGGAAACAGCTTTCAACATAATCATCATTTTCATTTTAAAATTTAATACGGACTACTATCTACTGATAAACTTACTTCAAACACTAAAAACAATGAACAACTGCTTATATTATGTATATGATTAAAACTTGAATTACTGTGATAGTACTGGCCAAATTTTCGAAGCCCTTGGTTCTTCGTCGTAGCTTTCATCACCATCAGTCATTAATTGATAGGAGTGTCTTTAATATTGTATTAATTGTAGAAAGCTAACATAGGGATATTAAGTATTAATATTTCTCTGCCAACTGCCTTTTCTCAGGGTGAGGTGGAGAAGTGTACTTTCCAAGCCGGCAATCCGCAAATGTCCAAGTCTTACTGTGCAGGAATTTGTAACAGAGACGTGCAGGTAAATTAATTGTTTAGAGAACCACAGATAAATATTTTACTGCCGCGAAATGCTAGGCCCTTTTCAGAGCATATATTAGACAAAATGTTGGCATGTTAATCCTTGAAAATAAAATCTCTTTATAAGTAAATAAGACAAATAATAATCTTCCTTGAATCAGTGCGTCGTAGGAAGACGTGCATCTAGCTGTCCATGTCAGTTCAGCGCATAATATTTCTTTTCTTTTTCGATAAGTGATCAAATACCACAGTTTGTGATGTGAGTATAACAGGCAAGAACAATGTTGTGACTAGAAAGGCTTTCAACTTTAAATCTTCTGTGAGCTTTGGTTTTCTTGTAGCTCAGCTTTAGTGTCAAAGAGTGTAAATCCAAAAGTCGCATCTGTTTGTCTACCTGTCTGTCTATCTGCCCATCAGTTATCTGACTATCTACCCATCAGCCCGTACATGTATTTGATTCTATTCATTTGCTAACTTCTTGTTCCTCTGTCTACCTCTGTGTCTATCTGTTTATTTCCTTATCTGACGTCTGTCTTGCTGACTGTATATCAGAGTGTCTGTTTGTCTGTCTGCCTATCTGCTTATATATCTGTTGACAATCTGTCTTTCTGTCTATCTGTCTCTCTATCGATTAGTCTGCCGGTCTGTCTGTTAATCTACCCCACAGCGTTCACCCCCCCCCCCCTTCCCCTTCCCCTACCAGCATGTTTGTTTGACTTTCAACTTTTTGTTTGCCTGTATGTATTATACACCAAGCCATCTCTTTCTGTGTACGGAAGTATCCAGATGCTTCGTACCAGATTCAGCCCTCGTCTTTCCTGTCCCATACGTGCATCCATCCAATACAGTGAGTCTATAATTTGTTTCCGCAGAAACCCGAGTGCTGTAAAGGTTTCTATGGTGCTAACTGTGTGCCCTGCCCAGGAGGGTTCAATAATCCCTGTCTAGGCCGGGGCAAAGTGAGTATCATGTGACACGAGGGGGAGGGGGAGGGGGGAGTGAAACACGAGGGGCAGGGGGGAGTGGAACTGAAAGTAGAAGAAAGTGAGAAAGGGACCACAAGATTGACTGATGGAGCAAGGAAGAAGGAGGTGGAGCATTTTCGTTGTTTTTACTGTTTTAAAAAAGACAGAAAGACAGATAGACAGACTATATTGCCTGTTTAAATGACTGAGTTACTGTGAAAGATTATGATTTAGTGCAATGTTTCTGTAAGTTTTCATAATTTCAAACTGAAAAGAAAGAAAATGTTTTAATTTAAAAGGTCTCAAAGTTATTTGATGGTTATTATAATTATCATGCATTTGTCATTGTGTGTATCAGATCGTTGGTCAATTATCTTGCTTATTAACTTATCTCTGTTCATTTCTTATCTCTCTATCTCTTTCTCTCTCTCTCTCTCTTTCTATATTTTCTTCTTTCTCTATCTGTTTATTTGTTTGTCTCTCTCCCTTTCTCTGACCGTGCAGTTATACTGTCTTTATTAGTTTGTCCGTACTCTGTCTGAAAGTGTGAACATTAAAATTTCTCTCATGTTTTCTTAATTTTAGCCTGTCTGAGTTTCTAATCTGAGAGGGATATACGCCGTGCATTCTCTCTAAATAAAAAGCTAAGGACACACGGGATTGATTTATTTTTCAAACCTAATGAGCATAGAAAACAAGTCATAATTTACTGAATTCCCGTTTTAGATATTTCACCTTGAGTATCATACCGAGTGTTTTATGAATGTCCCGAGGAACAAATCAAAATTTGTTATATTGATTCATCGATCTGGACAATATCTTTTTCGTGCTGTATCTAAACTCACTAGAAAGGCTAGATCGAAATTCATATTTCCTAGACGTAAGTTATGAGTTTTAATTTTAGAGTTGCTCAGAATATTTTATACAGTACATTGTTACCCTTCCTGTTCTTCAAATGTTTCCAGTGTGATGACACGATTAGAGGCAGTGGGCAGTGTCTTTGTAATGAAAATTTTGACGGCACAGCCTGTGAAAAGTGCAAGGAGAGGAACCGCTTTGGTCCAAACTGTACTCAAGGTAAGATCTTGCTTACTGTGTCCTCGCTCTATCTATCTATCTATCTATCTATCTATCTATCTATCTATCTATCTATCTATCTATCTATCTATCTATCTA
>JBCAUA010430327.1:0-17791 GCA_038406235.1 Peronia verruculata | reverse complement strand
GGGCAAATTTAAGGGAGAATCCATTGTGTCTAGATTGCTGTGCAGTTAAGGCTAAGTGTGCAGTTAGTGCGCCCACATGCGTGCCTAGTTCATTTTTGTTCTCATTATATGTCGTTTGCTTTCTTGTTGTGACTGTGGTCATAGGTCGTGGATTTCAGAAGATATCCATGAACTTCCATGTGCTTTTCACACTTCAGGGAAAAATTGTTCTTGCAGACATCGGGATCTCCCATCACATTAATCTGCTTTACTAATAGTTACATAGATTTCACAAGAATTAATCATAACCAATAAAAACATAACATGAATCATAATTATGTCATATTATTCTCATTCTTCTTATTGTTACTGTTACTATTATTATTGTTGTTGTTGTTATTATATTGTTATTGTTGTTATTAGTTGTGGTAATATCATATCACTATTCTTAATGCTATTATTATTATTTTTATCATCATCATATAATTTTTCACTATTCCTGTCTTGTCAGCTCTGCCATAATTTATCAAAGTGACTTCATTGATCACTCAGTTTATAGTTAGTTTGTCTATTTCTTAGTTTGTGTTTTCACGTCAGCCCATATCAGAAGTAGGCCTACTGAGTATCCTCATTTATAACATGAATTATATTGCCCGTCAGTCTCTCAGTTTGTGTCGTACTTTATTGCGCTTTGATCCTTCACATAAACTAAGGGCTATCATTTTGCAGACATAACTTCAAGGGGATTCTTTCTCACACAGTACTGTTGTGAAACTATCAGTCTGCCTGTGTAACTCGTGGTCGTTTTGACCAACCCTATTGCCTCCCTTTGCCAGACACAAGAGGTGTGGAATAAACACAGAAAAGAATGAAAACGAAACAAAAACAAAAATTTGGCGCTCCTTGCTTAAAAGTATTTCATGAAAAATTCATGGTCTATTGAAAATATTTCTTCGTATTAGAATAATTTTTATCAGTTTTATTATTATATTTTTTACTGTTATTGCTTTTATTTTACAAACATGTCTTAAAATTAAGATGACTTTCCACCGGCAACTAATCAAATACATAAAAAAAAAGTGGGAAACCTATATGAAGAATTTTGAATTGAGTTAATAAAAGAAACTATTATCGCTAGGCAAATTTTCGAGCCCGCTTGGATCTTCTTCGGGGCAATAATGAAAACTTATAAAATGTAAATAGGACAGTGCTGTAGGCGAAAGGAAATGCCAATTAAATGTGCTGTTGTTATTATTACTATTAATTTTGAAGGGAGGGGAGGGAGGAAGATCAAACTTTGTAATAGAAAGAGGTAAGGTATTGCCTTTTTTTTTCCTCTGTACACTACTTCCTCATGTGTCCGGCAGAGGAATTATCATAGCTGGTCGAATCGATCCTTCATTAACTGGTTGGTTAGAAATAGTATCAGAAACTGTTGTACCATTTCAGAAAGGCCATCGCAAATATTATCTCTTTACTGAATTTTGTTTCATTATCAGTGTTCGTGACATAGTGTTTCTATGTCGTCGTTATAGTTGATGGCAGTTTGGATGATGTTGTTGCTGTGGTTGATGATGTCGATGTTGTTGTTGTCTTTCTCGTGGGTTTGCAGTTCGTGAAATAATAAATCCTCATCCGGCATTCATTTATTATCATTTATTGTAAGTTTTGTTTGTTTGTTTGCTTGTTTGTTTGTTTTTTGCTCTTACACAACCACAAGGAGCATGGTGCGGTTGCAGATATTTAGTCTCTCAGAGACTTCAAAAATCCTACGAGCATAATCTTGCCTCAGATACATAATGTCTGCAATATCCAGACTGAGGCTGTTCATTCTCTATAACTAGCTAACTATGAAGATCTCAGAATGAGTTTAATGAAGTTAAGGCATAATTATTTCCGTGTTTGATCTCAAACTGTGTGTGTAAGTTACCCTCATTGAAATCTGTCTGTTTGTCCCTCTAGTGCTGGAATAAATAGGACAATTTTGTTTCTTTAATGGAAGAAAGGAAAAAGGGAAAGAAAGAAAAATTCCCCCCTCATATAGCTTGCATAGACTATGTTCACTCCCATTTTCTACTCGTTTCACTTGTGTGCCCTTTCATTCGCAATATTTCATGACTGATTCTCGTAATAATGTGCATCTCGAAGACACGAGTTGCCCTCCTTGCTAACATCTCTTTCATCTGTGATAGTTGCTCTACTGTTCAAAGATTAAATAAATTAAAACTGGGAATTCTCTTGACGTATAGATCCATTGCTCTTGCTCTTGACGTATAGATCCATTGCTCTTGCATTTTGTTTACCTCTGCACCAGCCATTTTGAGATCACTGAGCTTGTGACCCATTTCCGGGTTTGTGACATCACATGTAATGGGTTTAGAATAAAATCCATTGCGGTGCACATGTTTACTTCCGCGTCAACCATTTTGAGTTCGCTGATCTTGAGGCTAACTTCCAGGTTTCGACGTCACATGCAATGGGTCTATACTTTCTAGGTTGTATAGAAAATAGTTGGCTGTTTTACTTCAAAAAGCATTCTCGTCTCTCTCATTAGCCACTAACATTTTTGTGTCTACCAATTTGTAATTTACAATTTACATGTGATATGATTATTTAGTCGAAATATTTTTCATAGCCCCTTTGAGCACTTGATATAGCCTTTCTTTCTTTCTTTCTTTCTTTCTTTCTTTCTTTCTTTCTTTCTTTCTTTCTTTCTTTCTTTTTTTCTTTCTTTCTTTCTTTCTTTCTTTCTTTCTTTTTTCACTCGCTTCTGTTATTTTATTGCTCCATGGTCCGTTCATATTAGTGCTGCAGTCTTTTTCATTGA
The DNA here is from genome assembly GCA_038406235.1 of Peronia verruculata. NCBI lineage: Eukaryota > Metazoa > Mollusca > Gastropoda > Systellommatophora > Onchidiidae > Peronia > Peronia verruculata. The sequence continues at coordinate 14,985 of JBCAUA010430327.1, read as the reverse complement.
TGACATTTCTTTCATCTCTTGACATCTAAATCTAATGAATGATGTATAATCTCTAAATGACTTAGGTTAATTTGAGCACCCAGTTTTCTGTCTGTCCCGCTGATTAGAAAAATGCCCAGTTACTCTGTCTTCTTTGAAATATTAAAGTCATTTAACTCATTCCGACAAAACACCTTTGAATCCATCATATGTGAGAGCACAAAATTTCACAGTCTTAGATAGTCTGGTTATGAATATGTATGAAATCTCGTAATGATCACAGTCATTGAAGAGACCACATTCTGATACTTAAAATAGCAACAATGCTATGCTCATGGTAATATATCTGACTGCTCTGAAAGGCTCCAGTTACTCTTTAAAACTGTTTACCTGTCATACAAAATCAGGGAAAAAATATCTCTCTTCATATTGCATTGAGATGAGACGAGCCAGTGGATAAATTTATAAATTTAATCTAATAGCCTATTGATTTAGAAAATGATATTGATAATCCAATTTTGAGAAGGCCTCTCTTTGAATACAGTCGATACCAACATCTGGCCTACAAAGTCCATGCAGTTTCACTTTTCGTTGCTCCTTATTCTCCAAGTTTGTCAGAGACAGACTTGAATGGCCATAACATTGCATTCTAGTTACTGTATAATGGTCCCTACAACTTTGTGTCATTTGGAGTTTCATTAATTATCATCGCCATCTTTTTCAGGACACTCGGAAATAAAAAATCTGGATAATATTTTTGACAAAAAGCGAATCATATGTTCATTTTCACCCGCATGACGTGATTGATACATGTACTTGTGTTTATCTTGTCTGAAATGTATGGGCAATCTATCTGGACTCTCCTTGTCAGTCAAAATTCGGCCATCATCTGCACCTTATGATCAATTAGATATTAAAGTTCACCGGCATATACGAGCAGGACCAGGGGAACAAGAAATCTTCGGGCTTCATTTATCTCTCCGAGTCGGAGAACTAAACGGGTTGAAATTTAGCTTTCATTCAAAATTAAAAACATTAGTGCGACATTCCTTTCTAGCATTCAGAATAGCACAAGGCATAAAAAAAAAGTCATTAAATATTTTAACTCACGTAAGACAGTCTTGGTGAATACTCTTTATTCAGGCAGTTTCAAATGGAGTCTCTGTAGCCTTTCTGCAGTTTTGTAGCAATGCGGAAATGGTGTATGTGAGTAATGTCCATTTCTTGAAAGGTCCGTGCATCACCGTAATCAAATCAATATGTCCTTAAAAAAAAAATAAAAAATCCAACGTTATGGTTGTCCAGTGGACCTGAGGTAACTCAGTTCTTAGATCAGCTTTCGGTAGTTTTACAGTATCTGCAATCGTCGTCTTAGTGACGGTAAATGCCTCCACAAAGCAAATTTCTAAACCAGAACGACGCATAATTATCATTTGGTCTGGAAAACATTCTATAGCATCGTATTGTTTCCATCGGCCAGTTTGCGTACCCAAACAGGTGGGACTGAGAATAAAAGTTTCTGTTTCAAATTTGGGTTTCAGTCACCTGCCAGGGCATGCTGTGTACAGAGACAGGCTAAATATGAAGGGAGAGCCCAGATAGATTTTAGCCCCAACTTTCCTCCCCCCAAAACCACAACTACCTATAATTATTTACACTGTCATTGCCATCACTATCAGGCTGATAGCTAACGCACTTTCTTTGTTATTCTGAACCTTTTTTTCAAAAGGCTCATCCAAGGGGGAGAACGAAGGTAAATCAAAGCGGCTCGCAGCACAAGCCAAGGGCAACAACTCAGCGATCACATCCAGAACAACACAACACAAAAACAAAACAACAAAAGATAAAAAAAAATAAAATCAACAAGTCATACGTAGACAAACTCAGCCAACAGATCTTATTTAAACCTAGCATAGACACCAAGCATTTTGCAAAGGCAGCTTTTCCTTTCCCAGATTAGGCCTACCATGATTTACAGTAAGAATAACTGAAAAACCTGTTCTATGTAGTTCAACAAGCCTCCCCCTCCTCCCCCCCCCAACGCCTCCTTACACACCCCATCGCAGCCTTTTAGTCGGTAGATGAGTATAAGAAAAACGTGTATTCTTGGATCCCTGTTAGATTTGTGTATCATAGAAAGAATGGTAAGAGTGTAGGCATTTCTCTAGCCAGTCCAATACCAATGTAATACTATGTTTTACGCATATTGCAGTAAAGAAAACAAAGGTCTTGTATTATGAATGATAAAAGACCAGACTCATGTTGCTGTTGACGCTCTGTGTTAGATCTATGGCCATTTCTTGAACATATTAGCTGACCTTCAGACGAGTAAGGTATTAGAGACAACACAAAATAAACATCTGTGTTGTTAATCAAATCTCTACAGAATGAAACATAGGAACGTTTCTCAGCAATAGAATATTGCTAGTTTTTACAAATATTGCTTTTGATTATTAGCCTACATTTTTTTTAAAATCAGCTTGTTCATCGAATTGTATCTCCAGGTAGTCAGAATTTAGTTTTTTTAATAACATTTGAACGAGTTATATCAAGCTTTTACCCCAATTTTAACTAGGCACAGACATATCGACCTATTACTAAACTGTCATCTTCAGGCGTCGGTAGTCTGAAAAAGAGTAAATTTTTACTTGCAGTAGATTGAGATAGCCTGTTTGAAAAATGTGTAGCGAAACAATCAATATGAGCTGAATATTTATACTGCAAAGCTGATGCGAGGAAATTACAAGAGTGAAACAGATAATAGAATTGATCCCTATAACGATATTATTTCTCGTTATATTTTTTTCCCTCGAATTTGTGTAAATAACTATACCCAGTGATAAAGAAGATAACGTATAATATATGGCTGGCCAGCTGGTACAGTATGCCTGCGGAGGCTTGCTTGAGTTTGAGATAATAAAACATAAAAAAATAAAAAAAATGAAGTTGCTGTAGTTTGTCCCTTTTCCACAAGTGTCCATTTCTCCCGGAAATGTTAACCTAGAACATGTACTATGCCTATGCCATTTAGTATTTTTTCGTTAGTTTGTTGTTTGTTTTGCTAAGGAACGAAACTAGAATCCCTCCCCCCCACAGCCCTTTCCGCCACCTTGCATCCCCCCTCTCCCCCTGTCCAGTTACCACGGCTGTTTTCCGCAGCCCTTGTAATGATATTAAGTAGGCCTAAATGTTAACCATGGACGTGGTATTTTAATGTTGACAACAGACATTCTGACCTTAAGACATAACCAAAATCTCACACCGATAGATCATCCATCACAGAACACAACTAACCCACGAAACAAATCTAACAAACTGTTTTTGCCAATGTACCAGTGCATTGAGCGAGTGTGCTATGTTAGATAGATAGACAGCTGCTGCATAGATTTTTTCTTTCTTTTTTGGGTCTCTCTGGCTTTTAATGTTGTTTTTCTCTTGACATATCTTGTCCATATTACTATTATAGTGATTGGCTGCTAGCTGACTCAAACATTTGAAAATCTTCATCTCACTCGTGCCTGTGGAACTTTTTCTCATTCTTCATAATGTGCCCCCCTCGGTGTGTGATAGGTTTATTTCCTTTAGTCTGTGTGCTCACTAGCAAAGGTTACCAAACCAGTGTGCTAGCTTTATTTCCATCTCTCTCTCTCTCTCTCTCTTTCTCTCTCTCTCTCTCTCTCTCTCTTTCTTCTATCGTAGATGGTCATGAAAACTAGTGGAAATGTGGCATTTGGTGTGTGTTTCTTATGTAAATGATTATAGAATGTCTCCCTGCTAATTAAAGCCTGCTTACAAGTCGAGATTGACTGAACTAGGGACTTTATAGAGTTCTTAGCTCACCGCTTCAAATGGAAAGAGACAAGGCTGGCCTCCCAAAGGAGAGCATCTATCTTTGATTGTGCATCATACATTTTCTTCTGCTTTAATCGCGTATCTCGCATATTAATTATACCAACAATCTGTTTGCGTATTATTTGGTTGTTTATTTGTTTGTTTGTTTTGTTTTGTTTTTCTTTCGTACAGACGAACAATAAAAAATGCCAACTTTTACATGTTAGTGGATATACTCATATTCCGATTGGAATGAAACAGAAAATGTTTCATCCTACCTTATTCAAAACCCTTCATGAGAGTAAGACCTATAAAAGAGTGAGGCCATTTGTATCAGGACCAGGGAAGAGCGGACACAAAGTCTGAAATTCAACTAAACAGAATTTGGTCAAGTTTGGGGAGGGGAGGGGGGGGGGTTCTGAATATCCACTTGTACAACCTTCTCCCATCTGTTGGTCGCCCACTTATGTCTGTTTTCCTCGTCTTTACAACTTCATGAAAATTGGTTGAGCCTGTTATGTATTTATGTTGTGTTACATTCAACTAAAAAACTGAATCTATAATGATAAGAATTCTCAGAACACGTCTGTGTCGATACCACAGGCAAAGAGTTGCACATTTTTCCTGTACCTTGAGAATTTCATGTTAGATCCTGCCTACAGCATGCAGATGGAAATCAGCGCTTGATAGTGATATTTTTGGGGTTATTAACATTTCTAATGCAAAGATTTAGTGCGAAGAGTTTTTGTCTTCTGCTAGTCGCTATATTGTATAGACGACTGTATTTCGAAAGGTTGGCCAAAGCCGAAACCATTGGCGAGATCTAGCTTAAAAGAGAGCTTTGGTTAGACTGTCAATGTAGATGGACGTTGATCATTGTAGCCTACTTATTTCACTCCCTGAGCCCCGTCCATCACTACTCAAGTAGGAAACAAGTTCTGTGTTACACCTAATGAGCAAGACCGCTCCGTATTCTGGTAATATTGAAGCCTGGTATTTATCTTTCAAGCTCACCATTTTACTTCAAAAGCTGTGGCTTAAGTCGCTCAGAAGTCAGACAACTATTTTATTTAAGATAGAAAAACTCATAAACGTAATTCAAGTGGCTACCCAGACTAAGGGCCTTAGAGGTCCAGCAGTATTGCTTCAAGTTTTCTGTTGCAAACCGAATTTTGTGTGTGGTGTGTGAGTGTTGATTTTGTTATTGTTTTGGCTTTGTTTTTTGACAACGAGCTCTGATTAATGTGTTTTCGTGTCTTCTCCCCCCCCCCCCTCCCCTTCTCCCCTCAAAGAAATGTACGAAAGGACATAAAAGCTGTGCTGTCAAATTTTCTTTGTTTTATTTCTGCAATTAGTATTATTATTATTTTTATTTAAAATAAATATTAATAATTAATGTTTTGAAGTATTCATGTAGTTTCGTCAACATTTGTGATTTTCTCCCCCGTTGATGTTAGATTTAGTTAAGAATTTTTCTACATTATTGTGGTTGTAACCCTTTGAAGATTAGGTGATTTTTCCAACTGTAGACTAAGTGAAATTAGTGAACATAGTCATAGAAAGTTTTTTGTTTGGTATGAAACATTTCCGGGTTCTGAAGTGTTGTCCCAGGTGAAAAATACATACTATAATCATTTTTCTTTCGGTAAAAGTTTTTCGCTTTTCACTGGGGTGGGGTGTGTGTGGGGGGGGGGGGGGGGAACAAAGCTTTTCAATTAAAAAGGTAAGAAATGTCAGGATTCAATGAGGCACTTTGACCGTCAGCCAAGTTTTTATCCTTTTTGGGGCACAAGAGGCGGAAGACAAGTATTGTATTTTTAGAAAAATTAAAAAAAAAAAAAAAATAACGAAAATAAAAAAAAACAACCCCTTTTTTCTTGAAATTGCACCGTGAAGATCAGAAATCACAAGAGTTCACCATGATATCGACATGTTTTTCTCTCACAAAATGAAGTTACAATGCTTGTCATAGATTCTTGTGCTTTGCAAGAGGAAGTAACTTAGCTGGTTGAAAAAGTGACTGGTTAGGCCGAAAACACACTGATCCAACAATCCGACAAAAAATGTGGGGACAAAGTCACAGGTCAGTCGGATTGAAGTATGACATGCTCCATTTCCTTCGATTTTTCGGATAAACTTGACTCAAGTGTCTAAATATGGCCCAGGCGAGCCGTGCTATTGCAAAAATTAAAACCCCCTTTTTTTTCATCAAATGTTCTTTATGACAGATTTAATATCAGCGACCAGAAATTAGGTTTGGGTGCGAAGATTCTTCGATTTGTTGCCTATAAAGCGGTTTTTAATTTTATTTATTTATTTATTTATTTAGTTATTTTTTGTTATTTTATTTTTTTAATGCGGCTGTGCCTATTACAAACGAAGGTGACAGTCTGACGGATTCACTTTGTTTACGTTTTCCTCCAACAGCAGCCTATCTTTTGGTGGTTGCCAATCGGACGGACCTGTATGTTTTCGGCCTTAGTCTTGTAATAGATACAATATTCCACCAAAATAGGGGAAAATGTATGCCTGTGGGAAGTTCTATATTTTGTCGTTTCTGTTTGCTTGACCTGACTTTTGTATCGTATTAAGTGGCAGATTGATGTTGCCGGCAATATAATGTTCTCAAATGATTATATTATTATCGGTATTGGAAGAAAATGTTCATCGCATGTGTATGTCTGTGTAATACAATGATTTTTGCTAATTTAACAGTAAGTTGTCAATATGTCAAATGAACAAATTAATTAAGAAGTATTTTGAGGCCATCTATCGTTGGTTCACACTGTCAGTTGAATTGATACTTATGATCTTAGAACGTGAACATTATAATAAGAGGAAGAGTATTGATTTTCTTGATCAAACAGTTGTGTTTGGAAGTTTGTGATTATTTTGGTCATGGGACATTTTCCAATCATTGCTTCACTGATGTGTAATTATTTTCTCCTAGCTGTGAACAAAGGAAAAGGTACCACACAGTGTAGTGACGTCAGAAAAACTGTTCAGTTTTTATTCTCCGTGTCTTTCTTGTTTGTTTGTTTGTTTCTTAGTCTACATGATGATCACTATTTCTGTAACACAAAAAACTCAGTTGTTTCCATAGCCCTTTAGTTTGTCGATACAGGAAAATGTCGTCGCCCTTCGTTGTTCTCCCTTTGAAATAGTTAGTTCTTTTTAGTTTTTGTTTTGTTTTGTTTTGTTTTTTGTTTTCAATTTGAAATATCTGATACTGTTATCTCATTTGATTGTACACGTGGTATGATTATTTCCAACACGCCCTTTTCGAACATTCCAAGTCTGTTTTTGTTTTCATTTTTGTTATTCTTATCTTAGTCCATGTTTTCTCTGACCAAAGAAAGTTCACATTTTCATGATGTGGACCTTTAACCCTCCAAATATCAATAGACATAGCTGGAGTATCACATTTAAGAAGTGGCAGTTTTAATATGAGTTGACAACCTCTTCCCCTACTTGTATATCCGTGCACTCTACTCAGGTTTCTGGCACAATCCACTTTAACAAGGAGTACATTTTTTGTCCCTGTTTTTGTCATGTCAAATGGAACCCAATTGGAGTAGAACATATCTCAGTTTAATGTTGAATTTATGAGAAGGCCTAAGAAAGCATAGTCAGTTTTTTGGTTGCTAAAATGCTGGAGTACAAGGAAAAACTGAGATGGGGTGGAAGAGATTCTAATAACTCATCAAGAGAGCCAAGGACAGGGTCCCCTGATATCTGTAGAAGGTATCCTTTATGTTCGCCAATGGCTTGAAACTTCACAAACTATCATGAAGTGTTATGAACCATAAAAATTTAATTAATTAAGATCTGCATTGGGAGACGTTGTTTTGCTAGGCTTTTTCATTTATGAATCAAAATGATAGTGAAACCATGAGCGAAGTTGGTGTCTCTCAGCCTAAGGCCGTACAGCCCTCGTACTGCTCTCGACCATTGCCAGCTTATTCAGAAGGAAAATGTCAGTCCTAAGGTTTGCAACCTCCAACATAAGACTGTGCAAACAAGACAGCCACGAGTAGGCTTTAGCTATAAAATGAACCAGGGAGAACAAGTAACCGATCTTTACACCAACATTTCAGAGTTATTACCTTTTTGTTGATGTTGTTGTTATAGTTTGTTTTTTTTTATTATTATTATTTCTACAACACCATCTACCCATGTTTTCTATACTGTTTCCCTCACTGTTCACTTGTTTCCACTTTACCAATGTCAGATGTCAAATGACAGTGACACCAGCTAAAAATTTATGGGTTTTTTTATCACATGAGAGATGATGATACTGAACAGAACTTCAGAGTTGATAACTGATTTTGCATGTTGTTTTTATGTGTGTTTATGCTTTCTTGTTGAGAAGTGCTTGAATCTTTTCTTTTCTTTTTCTTTCTTTCTTTCTTTCTTTCTTTTTCTTTTTCTGTGTTCTCATAGCGACAGTGCATAGTTCACTTATGTATGTGAATGCCACTTTCTCTGTCTATCTACCGGCTGGTCTGAAACTGGCAAGAGAATGACTAACTATTAATGCAGATACGTGAATATTTTGTGGTCCAGAATTTTACCATTAATTGTAGTTTAGGACTCACAATCCAAACAGCTCTTGAATTTCTTTCTAATACCCTTGATTGAGACAGTTTACTACTTATAAGATGATGTGTGGCAGAGCTTGGAAATAAGGCTTTTGGTTTATCAATGAAAGAAAGAGCAGATTAGGCCCTTTTGTGCTGTAGAAGTTAACTATGGAACATTCCAGGCCCACGAACACAGCAATTTGATGGGCTTCAATCTTAAGGCTTTGATAGAAACAGGTGGTTGTTGATAGTTCAGTCTTGGAGAAAGCTTGGAAATATTCCCTTTATAAATTACCTTTGAAAAACAGATAAGCACGTAAACAAAGAGCACTTCTAGATCCTTCCGAAAAGATGATAGTTGACAAAAATCGGAGGTTTTGTTAAAAACATAGAGAATTTGGCATAATACACCAATTTCCATTTTTACGTAGCAATTATTGAAAAGCTGCTGAACTGCTGGATAAAATAACTTGTGTCGTTGAATAATTCACGGGACTTGTCTCAGTAGCCGACTTAATAATGAAGACTCTCAGCCAATGAAGAAGTCCAGAAGGCCTGACTCGCTTTGAACTATGCAGTTTAACAAATTTGCCGACATTCAGTTATGCAAGTTTTCCAATTTTAATGGAATCTCTTGGCTAAATGCAAATGAAAAGTTTAATATGTTGTTGCCAGTTAGAATTTGGCATGAGTGTGTCTTTCACAACCGGCTCATCTGTGATCTCTCATTCTAGTTTTCATGTACTCATAAGGCCAGTCTCTCCTTCAGTGCTGCATTAGCTAGTTAATCTACACAATCTCTATATCACTAACACAGGAACAAAAGTATTCCTTGTTTCATATTACATTAAATTTTTGTTACAAAGCTTCACTCTGTTTTTTTCTCTGTCTATGTAACAATTGCCATGAACACTGATCCCTCAGAAACAATACGACCAGTATCTTTTATTGTGGTTGGCTACGTGTTTCATGCCCCAGGACGTTTGTACAGTATCTATAACTCATTTCACAAAATATTGTGTGATAGATCTAAGTGAAACCCTTTACAATTAATTTTTTGAAAATCTGGAAAAAATGACATTTATTGTGTATTCATTGCATATCTACAAATTTTACAAAGTATTTGTTGAGCCCTTGGCAATCAAAGTGTTAATGAACAATAGGCTTTAATTGAGTATTTGCCAAATTTGTCTAGATGTCCCCTTATGAAAAAACATCCTGAAGTGAGGAATGGTCAGGACATTTCCGGTTTACCACAGGTTGTCTTCAGACTAAACACGCTTTATTCAACATCCTAAATCTATTCAATGATTCAGATTTTAGTGCATATTCATAAAAATATATTTTATCTCCTTGGTGTTGTAAACCCTCATGTAGACCTTGTAAAAACATGTAATCATCTTTTACAGGAGGATGTATACGTGTATTTATATTTCTGATTTGATACCTTATGTACAGTTATAACTATTACCCCATGATCAAACAAATTCGCAATTCATTAATTTTCTGAAAGGTTTACTACAGTGCATAATTAGGCACCCTCTCATGTTTTCTCTGTTTAGATAGTCAAACCAGTCCTGTTACTTCCTTGATGTATGTTGAGAAAAGTCAGCCTGACTCACACGTTTATATAACATTGGCATGAGATTTAGCTTGTTTCTTTAAATATTGCACTTAGTCTGTTGTTTGAAAAAAAAAAAAAAACAATAGCAGTGTCACAAAATGTCTGTCTACTGGTTACTAGTCTTAGGCCACATGAAATTTGGTATTTCCTTTTTCAGTCATAGTTAAGAGGATTACAAAATTTATTTTTATGATCTGTAAATGTAATAATCTGAGGTTTTGCAAATCTAAAATGAATTTAATATTGCAAGACTTGATTTGATCTAGGTGAATCTCTGAGCATTTTCATGAGGTAATAAATCCTTAATGGGTGCTACAATCGTTGTCTTTGGTTTTCTTTTGGGGAATCAAACCATAAAGAGAGTTCATTTCACTCAGTATATTTAAGTATTCTCAATTTATAATTTATTTAATTGATATAAATATTTAATGAGACCTGAAGCTTATTGTTTTGCAAAAATTAAAAATAAATGTAATATGTGCAGTTTGAATGCGGAAGTCAACTTTTGATTTGATTGAAGTAAAGGTATACTGTTTGAGCATTGTGGCTGCTTTATGAATCCTTAAAGACAGATATAAATGTCATCTGTAAATAATTTCATTTGGTAAGGAATGCTTTAAAATACAGTCTCTGAGCATTTGTATTGAGTGGGGAATCCTTAAAGAGACATTTTACAAGGATGGTGTTTCGTCCACAGCATATTAATCACGACTAAATTGAAATGGCGACAGTAACAGTAAGGCTACTGATTGACCTCTCAAGATGAATGCATGGTTTAACTCAGTTAGAGAAAGCCAGAAACGCAGAAAGAAGTGAAATGAGCATGAAAATGTTACTATGTGTAAACGTTAAGGCATTGTAAAAGTTAGACCATAAAGGCCACTGTCTTCTATAGATGAATAAAATTATTAATACAAAAAAAAAAAAAAAATACAGTTCAATTAATGCATGGTCCAATATTGATGGGAAATTCGAGAGAAGAAAGGGACATATTTTACTTGCAGTGCTGTATTATTTAGCTGAGAAAATAGATCTGAGATGAGTGGCTTATATGTTGTGGATATGTTCATATAGTTAATGGATATGTCACATTTATTTTCCCGATAGCGGCCCCGCCCTCTCAGAGAGTTCAATTCTTGCTGGGGGAGGAAGAGGATGAAGAGCATAGGACCCACGACATTTTCTGTGAGATGGCCGAACTTTTCCCCGCTGGAGATGAGAAAGAATGGAAGGAGACGGCAAGGTGAGCATTAGAGACCAGATATCAGGTATAAATGAGAAAGAGGAGGATCCTGTATGAAGGTAACAAGGTGAGTGTTGTAGAATAGGTAGCAGGGTAAAGATCCGACAGGGACTGTTGTCGAGAGGATCAAATGGTTTGTCCCTCAGTTCTAAAAGGTACATGGCTGGAGAAGTTGGGGGGGTCACACATGTGGCTAACAATGCTACAGGTAAGTAAACAGTCTGTGTTCAGAACAACAAAATCAGTGGACATGAAGACATGAATTTCTCCTTTCTGTCTTTCTTTCTTTTTGTCTGACCTTCATTTTTATTTTTCTCTCTCTTTCTCTTTTTTTTTCTTACTTTTTTATTTATTTATGTCCATCTTCCTCACTTTGCATCTTTATTTGACTTTATTATTTTATTTTTTTTCCCTTCTTTTTTGCTCTTTTTTTTGATGCACTTTTTATACAACTGTTTTCTAATTCATATGAAAAAGTGCAAACATAAGATGGGTAGTATTTCCAACAAAAGAAGCTCGATGTCAGTCCAGATTTGTCTTGTCTTTTATGCAAGGACAGTTGGGAGAAAGGCCAAATAATCTTCTATCCTCTCTATTCCATGACAGAAAAGCAACAATGATACAAGAAAGTTCATAATGTCCGCAGGGACGAACACATACTCTTTTCATTTCCACTTTCTGATAACATTAGTTGTGATGTTGATATATCCGCAGATGGATCAAGTTTGAGGAGGATGTTGAGGAAGGAGGTGAGAGATGGTCCAAGCCTCACGTGGCCACTCTCTCCCTGCACTCACTGTTTGAGCTGAGATGTAGTTTGTTGCAGGGCACCTGCATGCTGGAGATGGAGGCCATGACTATAGAACAGATCGCTGGTGAGTGTTGTAGTCTGTGCTGATGAATGGTCACTGCTAATGGTGCCGTTGTAAATGTGGTCTATTCTATGGTCCTGTTGATAACGATGAATTAATGAAGCATAAAAATCCGCAATTGTGTTGTAAGACTCTTTGCGCATCAAAACATACAGAAAAATGATAAGACAACGGGCAGATGGAAAAACAAAAGAAAGTGGACAAAACACAGTGAAGTCTAGCATTGTTCATTGTTTCAGTGTGTAGAGTTATTAGTATCACATGTTGTAACTCTATTCAGTTTCCTCTCTTTGTTCAAACTTGTGTAGTAATTGAGATGTTGGCACATGAAGATGGTGCAGATGACCTGCTTAATTTAGTGGAAAGTGGCCATCAGTATTGTTAAATGTTAATCCTTATGTCATGTCACTAAATTTCAATTTTTGAACTGTTATTCTGTATATTTTAGCAAATTATTCTCCAAAATACATTTTAAAATGGACAGATAAGAGTTTGTGCAAAAAAAAGAATTTCCACTAAAAAATTCACTGACTGTTGAAATAGTCATGATTTCTCCAGTTACCTCAATCCGACAGGCGCCCAAAGTTATCATATCAGGTCTCTTATATGCATTCAATAAATCTGCTTCAAGCAAAATATAAGTTTTGTAAATAAATTCTATTAAAGCTGATGTCTCAACCAGTACACAAACTTGGGCCACTGATGTTGGTAGATGAGTAGCTGTGTAGTCCAGTGTAGTTTACTGCAGTCGAGAATTCCTTCTGTTAAATGATAAACTGAGATGGTTCGATAAGAACACATGACTGGAAACTTGTCTTATGGAGATGATTTTTTGCTGATATAAAATCAGATTTCCTATGAGCTGAATATTTCTTGCTGAAGTATTATGAGGTCTTCTGCCGATGATTTTTTTAAAAAATGAAATACGCATACCCCATGATAATTTCAGTACCAGTGGATTGGATTTAAAATTTTTTATCTGAAATAAGGGCCAGCTCAACAGCTTTAAGACCATGTATGTGATGCATATTGACACAATTTTTTTCCTACTATTTAATTCACACCCTTGTTCTTGGATGGTCGACTCACAAACATTTTGCATATTGAAGTTTTGGTTAAAAGAATTGTCCAAATAAACCTTCTTGATGTTTTTCCCCTTTCCTGAAAACAATATACCTTTCTTTCCTTTCCTGTGAAGATTTGATCCTGGACAACATGATTGCTGCCAAGCAACTGGAGGATCATCTGCGTGATCAAGTTCGAACCACCATCCTGTGTCGCCACCGTCACCAAAATGAGAAAAAGAGACACACGGAGAAGGAAGGCGGGAGCCGCATGCACCTGCCCTTTGTCCGCTCTCTGGCTGATATTGGCAAGAAATATTCAGAGCCCAAAGCTCTACTGACACAGGGTAGTGAGTATCTAACAACTCAAGCAGCTCTCAGGCCGCAATTTTTGAGAAGTAAGAATGTAATGGTCTCTGCCCGTAGAGTCTGTAGCTCCTGATTGGTCTAGACATGTAGGATGTTTCATCCAGCATGAAATTCAACATAACTGCCCCAGAGGAGATTGAAAGACATAATAAAAGTAGCCAAGCCAGCATGAAATGGTACCTAGTTCAGCTTCATAGTTATGGGGTAAAGGCTCACAAAATGTTAGAGACAATATATAAAAAAAAAATTTGTATCATTTTTTTTCATTTGCTTTTCAATAACATTGCTGCAAGATACAGAATCACATGTGAGAGTTCTAAGAAGCAGAAGATGTTATCTATTTGCATGACACAATATTTGCTGTTTTACTAAAGCTTTTTCTTTGAAAGAGAAGAAAAAAAAAAACATGCTTTGTGTGAGCTTATTGGCTAGATTAGAACCATCAACTCATGACAAGATGTACACACATCCTTGAAACAGTAGAATGTTTTTCATATGTCCTTAGATTAATTTGCAGTTTTCAAGGAGATTGATAACAAAGTTGTAGCACCTCTGTTCACGAGATTTAACACCTCAGTACACTCAATGATTTCTAACAGTTTCTATTTGATTTGCACAAGACATACGTCTGGCCCTGGGATTCAAACCTTTCTCTATAAATACACACAAGGTTTTAAAAACAATAAGAAATGTTGAAGCAAACTTGATTAACACATTGCATGGGAAAGCTTATAAGAGCTCAGAATTATAAGTCTTTACATTGGTTATCCTAAAGTAGATTAGATTCTCTTTTGCAAAACCTCAACACCTATGGTTAATGTCATGAACAGGACTCTTGTCTTCTCCTTTATCTCACCAGACGTTAATATAAAAGTTATGTGTGTATTTGATATGGAAAGAGTTAAGAGTTGTTTTGGTCGTCTCAGATTTGAAATAATACAAGAAATGAATTACGACTTAAACTGCATCAGAACATCAATGGCTGGGATATGGCAGCTATGCAACTTATAAATCTCATCATGCGATTGCAAAATATATATAATTTTATGATCTGTCACACAAAGAGAACCACTCTCTTTCTTTTTTAGCTTCAGTATCCGTTATTATGCTCAACAGTTGTGGAGTAATGTCAAGAGAAGATAATGCTCAGGATTTTTGTTATTATAGAGTTACCACCTTCTTGTTTTCTGTCCCAGATAAGTCATTTCTGAGTCCATCTGTTAGCTAAGACCTGGGTAGGTCCGTACTACAGGAAACTCTGAGGTTTCTACATCAAAAACACATTCATGTCATATTTTTCCGAATACTATGCCAATTGGTGATTCCAGACAGATTCCTATCCATTATCATTGAAAATGTAAAACAGTATAAGTATTGATGTGCACATTGGGACCAGAATTACTAATGGCTTTCGCACATG
>JBCAUA010430326.1:0-33212 GCA_038406235.1 Peronia verruculata | reverse complement strand
TTTAAATAAAAAAAATCCGATTTAAATCAATGCACTTAAAAAAATCTGATTTAAATCAAAAGAATTCCGATTTAAATTAAAAAAATCCGATTTAAATAAAAAAAATCCGATTTAAATAAAAAAAATCGATGATATTGATTTTTTTGAAAAAAATTTAAAAAATCAACAACCCTGACATGTCTAACAAATCTCTGAGAGCTTACATCAAACCACATAATTTTTAATTGTGTTGTTTTCTGAAGGAAGGCAGGTGGGGCATCATAAAACTTGTTTTTGCCTTTGATCTTAGGTCATTTCACTATGTGCATATGTAATTGATATGTTTGTCTGGTTCAGAATATATCTTTGAAAATTTGCTAGTATGCCTGCCAGGAAAATGGCTACCATTATGGATTTTTCCGTATTTTTTTTTTTCAACATCTATCTCCTCCATTACTACTGTACCAAATCATTCAAAACTTTGCATGTCATTTTAAATGTCTAAATATATACATTAAAAAAAAAAAATTACACAAGGAAATTTTAACTTTACTCATTTTTTTTTTTTTCTGAGTTTTTGAAAATGCCATATCAAATTTGTACAAAATTGGAATTTTCATTCATTTGATTTTCTTTTCACAAAGTGTCAAACAAATACAATGAAAACCCTGTGTCATTGTTTTTTTTTTTAAATATATGAGATGTGACATGATGAAATCAGGCGCCCGTCAAACTGACATGATCAGAGAGATCATTTTTAATTGTCAATATCTCGACTACTACATAAGGTAGAACAGACATTTTTTCACACACTGAAAGGGAAATGAATAATCTTCACAGTGACACCAATATTTCCATATGCAGAAAATTTGACGAGAGCCTGATTTCATCATGTTGCATCCCATAAGGAAATGATGTGTGTCAAAGATGATGAAAATGTTTTGGTATGTTTTGGAGGAGATTGAAAACTAAGAAAAAAAAAAAAAAAGTTTTGAGAACAACATAAAACAGTACTTGTATCTATTGACTATTCAACACATTGAAAAATCTTCAGTATGCACAAAACTCTACAGATTGGCAGAGTCAATACTGAAGTAAGCATAGGCCATGAAATATAAAGCATTCTCTCTCTAACGTGTCCTGGGGGGCTTGTGCTTGGGTCTCAAATGTGGCTTTGGTGCTTGCATTTGCAATTTGACAAGCTGAGACACTCATATAGAGATATTTCTTTTGTTTCACTGCACTGAATCTGAATGAGTAAGCTCCCCAATCAAAGTCCAATGATTTTTTTTTACAGTAGAAATCCTCACAAGACCCATGTTGAATTCAGCAGTTGTTTTCATTTTTATATATCAGTAGGAGCAGAATAAAAGAGTGTTGCGCTGAATTTTGACTAACCCCTCTAACAAACAGTGAAAATGTCCATCTTTGTGAGGAATTGAATGTTTGATTAAGTGATGGCCGATTTGGTAGAAAAGAAAAAGACTTGACTTGTTAACTGACTTCTGTGTTACGGCAGTCTGATATCTCAGTCTGACTTTGACTTTTATTTCCAACTACCCGCACAAAGCTCAGTCTGGCTTGTGAAGAAACTAATCAGATAGTATGTCTTTTGGTGGTAGACAGTTCCTCAGTGGCACATTGAAACTTTCATTTCATAATTTCACTGGTAATGTGAATTATTGTTCGAAAGTTGTTGAAACAGGAAATGATACGAAGACAATGAAAATTGTTCACAGATATCACATTCCTGTGCTAAATTGAAGACATTTTCATTCTGATATAAGTTGAGAAATTTCAGAGACAATGGAATGATTGATGTTGTTCACAAATCTCATTTTTCAGACTAACCTTGAAGGGTTTCAGCTTTTGTAAAGACTTAATGTTTTGCATGGAGGGGGTATTAATCATTGTAGATAACAACCTGTAAGATAGTAATTTGTAGGAGCGATGTATGAAAAACAACTAAATAATGTAGGCAGTTCTTAAGCAACTCTATACATGCCTTGACTGTAAGATAGATTTTTTTGTATCGTACCTTTCCTCTGACACACCTAGTAAATAATTTTTCTGTTGCTCTTCTTCTTGTGCTTTTTTTCAGAGTTTGATAAATTTTTGTCTGAACGTGCCACAGCTTCAGAAAGTGTTCCCAGCATCTCAGCCCAGACAGGTCAGCAACCAGCTCGCACCACACGGACATTACAAAAGAAAGACGAAGATGAAAACCCTCTGTTTGCATTGTGAAACCTGAGAATGGTGCTATCCTTTGTTCCCTTGGCTTGTCTTTGACATATTTGATTGTTTACCTGTATAGTTGTATTCACTTATTACAGACTACGAATGGCCAGATATTGGATATGACCAATGCACATCTCAGTGCTTGCACCCGTTCATTAACGTGGGCCTCATTTTGAACAGGTTCCTTCTATGCTACGTTCAGACTAAATGATATACATTCTCATTTGTGTTGAGACATTTGTTGAGATGTGACAGATATGTTTGTTGTTGTTGAACCTATTCTCTGTTTGATGGATCACCCTGTTCTGAAGAGCAGGGTTAAGAATGGTTGGTGATTGTCTGGAGACTGTGTACATGTTAGGAAAGTCTGGATCCCATTGTCAGTGTGTCAGGTAAGTCATGTAATTTTGTAGTTTTTCCCTTTTTTTATTTGTTCATTTGTTTTACTTTCCTATGCTATGTCCAAACAAGACCTATTCATTTCTGACAGTAGTTGCAGATCTGTTCAAAGTTGTTTCAGATAAGTCAGTGCTAAGAATATGGTGACAAGTTTTCAATCTTACACCCCCCCCCCCTTTTTTTTTTCTCATTAATCACTTCACTACTACGTCAGTTTGGCTGTCTGGTGCTAAGCATTGGGAATAGGATCAGTCTTGATCACTACTAGCCCCTACCCATTCTGTCCCTCCTACTGTGAGCGAACTATCCAGCATCCGTCCTCAATTTTCCCACATTCAGTCAGAAGCACCGACCGTTATTCACTGTTAGCAATTGCTAGATAAACAAACAGAGATACTGGGCCCTCATAGCTCAGTCTTCTTTCAATCATCTCCTGCAATCTCTCTCAAAAGATTCTGCATATAGATGCAAAATATTGCTCACTGGTTGGCACATCAGATCAAAGGAATAAAGTCGCTGGTTGTGGTGAGCTGAGCCAGGACATATATGGTACATCTTTCGACACACTTTAAACGTATCTCGCATTGTTGTTAGCAGTGAAGTGGTTAACTGGATGCCAATAGTTATGATATTGAAGTAAGACACGAAGGACAGCAAATGAACAAGTGACATGGATGCCAATAGTTATGATATTGAAGTAACATACAAAGGACAGCAAATGGACAGGTGGCATGAATATTGGGCTAAATTTTGTCTTGGTGGATCTCTTTCTACACTAGTAGAGGATCAGAATTCTGTCTTCGTGACTGGTTTTTGTCTTGGAAAATTTACCTCTATTTAGGAAGGTATGTAATGGGATATTCTTTTAGGTAATTCTATATAAGATTTGAGGAATTATTGATTGACGGTAACGTTTTATTCAAGGCTCTTGATTTTGGCTTAGACAGGCACATATTTATCAGTTGCATATTTCCTGCTACTCAGGATCAGAACTGAGAGTACCTAAGGGAGAAAGCGGCTGCTGCCGTATTTGCTGGGGTATAAGGCTAGCAGAATCTGAAGTTGGTAGTTAGATGTTTTTCCACCACCTATTGTGCTGCTCAGTTTCCTTTGATGTAGTGCAGGAAGAAAACATTTTTTGTACTTTGCATTAGAATCTCATGATGGGAAACTGGCATGACACATGAGTTGGAGCAGAAAATCTGACAAGTGAATTAGCCAATAACAGACAGTGTTCCTCAAATGTAGGAGATTATTCATAGTTTGTAGAAAGATGTTGGGCTGAAAATAAGATGTCCATTTACTCTTAATATGATGTCTGCTACTTTTGTCCTTGTCTTAAGATAGAGAACTGTGAAAATTATCATAGAGATTATATTGAAATGACTTGTTCTCTTTCTTTAGCAAATTACCATTGCTTACTGTGTGTGTAATTATATTTGAACGTTTAATTCTCAGAGTATTTCTCTTTGACCCACCATGATTAGGCTCTTAGAATAAGGTCTGTGGATAGTTTTGTAATTTGTAAGAAAATTTCATTGAGCAAGACTTTTGGCTTGCTAACAGAAAATTTTTTATCATTTTGTTCTTTGTTCTCATTTTTATATTTTCATTGATATACTTTTATTCAGTTTGAATTTTACAGAAAATTGAAAGCATCAAATTGACTATGACACTAATAATGTTGCGAGCAAAGGAAATTTTATTTGCAGTATGTCTCGCAACCAGTCAAAATGAGACATATGTCATTTTTCACCATATGGGGTTTTTGTTATCAGTGTGAAAGCTTATTTCGTACCCTTTCAGATGGTGAAAAAAGTTCTGACCTAGTTTTATTCTAGCCAGAGATATTGCAGTTTAAAGAGACAAAGGAGGACCCCTCAACAGTGACCAAAATTCTGAGAAAACCACGTTCGAATGAACAGTCGGTTGCATAAAACCTATGTACCTACCTCCCCAAAAACCTTATTTTAATGAAGTAGTATTTATAAATCAAGGCTAGGACGGATACTGTCTTGTTTGGAAATGAATGCACTTTCGATTTCTGCAATAAAAAAAATCAATATCTAACCCCCCATCATCATATTCAAAGCCCAATTTCTTGGTTCTAGCCCAGCGACTTGCATCTCATTTTGACTGGCTGCAAGAAATACATGTATATTTAATGGTTTGATGTGTTGCTTGCATAAAAAGGCATGGCTATGGAAAATTGATATGGATGGATATTGCCTGGTTTGTGACTGTGCCATTGTTGTCTTCGCTGTCTATGGCTCAAGAGGACCAGACTTTGCATAAATGTTGAGTCAACTTACTAATTATTGTCACTGCCCTGTATATTAATATGGAGAACACCGTTGGTTGTTGTTTTTTTTTACATTGTATGTTTCAATCTTAAAAAGTTGTGATCAGTGCTTTGTCTCACAGACATGCCACATTATATTCAAGTATGACCTGACATGGAGCTAAGTATTGTATATCAAATTTAATATAAAATGTCATGAAATATTTTTTATGTGAGGGATGATGAATTTATTTGAAAAAAAAAAAAAGAAAACAGTAATGATTAATTAGCTGTTCTGAATTAATATTATTTTTTATTCTGTTAACCACAGTTGGCCATATGAACAAGAAAGTATTGGACCCATTAACTCTTGTTAGCATATATGTTTTTTTGTTGTTGTTGTTTTTTTAATCATTGCAAGAGTTATCTGGGAATTTAGCAAAGAATTCTAACCACAGTTCAATACACATTGACAAGATCATTTGGATTGTTCATAGTTGTTGTGCTCAGACTAGAAGACTGAATTTTTTTAGTGGGAGTTTATGTTTTAGCGTAAAATCACACCTCCTCTCAAAGTCAACACACAATTCAAAGTTTGGTGGACTATTTAGTTCAATTAATCTTAGTATGTACTGTATGTCAGAAATTTTGACACATTTTGTTCTGGTTTGGAGAAGATATAACAGTTCTATCTGTTTTGAAACAGTAGCCAGGGCTCCATCACTGTTTGTTTAGAAGTTGATGTTTTAATTCAGGGGAAAGTAAAAATTAATAAATAAAACAAAAACAGCAGTAGCAGTGATATGTGAACGGGGTTTTCCAGGGTAAGGTTTATAGAACCAACTTAGAATGAAAGTTTCAAGAGCTTGGAGATAGCAGAAGAAGATTCTGTCATTGATATCACAGTACTTGCAAAAATTAGGGAATGGTAGAATATTTGTGTGAATGAAAGAAAATGTGTGCAACTAGGTTATCTCAAAACTACTCATTACGCACATCCAGTAGAAACAATAACCAAATACTTTGCTTTTGTTATTTGTTTCAACTTCTTTTATCATCTTTATACATTTGTTTTATAAGTTACTTGATAACTCGAGCATCTAATGAACTTAATGCATGAACAACTCAGAATGAAGTCTGCTTTATATAAATCCCCTAAACCCACTGACATTTGTGAATTTGAAACAAACATTTGTCCTCTTATCTACAATATATATCGATTTAGTATCGGTATGACTTTAAACTCTGTCTGATAGACAGACATCAGTAAATATGAAAATAATCTCCATTAAAAAATAAAAAAGGACTTTGAAGGGAAGGGTGGGGAAGAAGAGCAGGGACTAAAAAGATGTTTTGAGTCTGTTAGTTAAACCTTGAAGGAATATAACAACATGCAGTGATTTAAGATGAGATGGCTGTACTACTTTCTTTTTATTATACCTCACTCACTACATGGCATAGCTGGTGTCATATCATCCTTGTTTCTTATAACTGTGCTTGTTAGAAACAGCTTCCTTGAATAGTAGGCTTTGAACATGTCAGCTCATGTTAGAAAGAGATTGCTTTTTGAATTAAAATTATAAAAACTTTACCCAAATGTTGGCAAAGGAAAATACTTGTGCAGATGTACTTTTACCTGTCACAGCCATTGTACAGATAGTACAATTTTCTGTTCTTGAATTATGTGAGCTGGAGTGCATGATAAACAAATGTTTTTCGCAGAATAAGATATTCTATTTTGCATGCTTACATTACACATTTTTTTTTTCTTTTATATATATATATATATATCTATATATATTGTCCCTGTAAGTCTCTAAACACCTAAGTCTTCAGAGGCGAATTTTACAGGAGAGACAAAAAACTGAATAAATTGAAGTGAAATCGTGAATTTCGGATTTAGTCGTTCCATGGGTTTGATATTTATACAGGAGGCGGTAGGAGGTGGGGGAAACCCATTCTAGTTTAATAAAGCCAAAAATGTCATGACCCAATTCTCCGGACTTACGTGTTTAGAGACTTACAGGGATGATATACATAGATATAGTGCATCTTTTATTTTAAATACTTGCATGCATATGTAATGTATTAATATTATAATTTATAAATGATATTTGTTAAAGCCTATATCTGACTTTTATGTAATTGTATGTGGTAGCAGCAGATCTATCTGGATGAAAGTGCTCTCTTCAGAAATTCCATGGTAAATATCCTGCTATTGTTGGACTGCTTCTATCTGCATATTTTGATGAAAATTTTTACAGACTTGAAAACAGTAAGACTGAAAATTGCACTAGGGCAAATGATCTACTCTGTTATGTGCACAAAAAAAAACAACAAAAAAACTGCAATTTGCTTTTGTTTAGGTGTGATGATTTTAAATAGAAGTTGTGTGGTGCTCCAACCTTTCTCTTACATTCCTTCTATGAAAAACTTGACACAGACGTCAACATAAATGAGTGTCAGTTGAGAAAGGAGAGTAGGGCAGTTATTTTTTTAGGGCCTGTGCAAGGAGAAACATACATTTAATATGGTTGTATAATACATTACTTCCAATGGGTCGAAAATCAAATGTTCTGATGTCTTTTGAGATCAATATTATAGTAATTCAGTGGGTCATGTTCACACAAAAATTGTGTTTAACAAATTTTTAGGTTTTATTTGTAGGCTATACAAAAATTTAAATGTTTGCTGTGAAGCAACAATACTTGTGATTTTGTACCAGTGGTTGGTAATCTTGATCTTGTCTGGGTTTTGGTTCTTAAATAAGTTCTTCGGATAGAAAATTCATGCTTGATCCCTTATGCGGGAGTTACAAAAAAAAGTTTTCTCTGTTGTTTACAATACATGATCTCTTTTCTCACCATATCATACAAGAGCATAGCATACTTTGTTCTTTAGAACAGTAAAATGTAGGTTGATAAAAAATTGAAAAGTTGTGACGTATACATGCAAAAATAAAATTTTAAAAATATTCAAAAATGTGTGTTATACCCTTGGAAATAAATATAAATGTTCATATAGTCTATACATACATACATACATAAAAAAAATAGAAATAAAAACATTCAAACAAATGGACAGACAGCAGACAAGCAAATTATTAATGTTATATGTTTGAGCTACTGTGCCAGGCATGATTCTTAGCATGCTAGTGTCAGCGTGTGTGAAGAAAATCTGTAGGCTCCAACTTTGTGCGTTGAACTACATTACTATCTTTTCAGCTTACTATGACTGAAAGCTCAAGCAGCCTCCTATGTATTGCTTTGTAAATCAACTGTTCATTCAGTTTTTTTTTTTTTGTTATGTTAGTGTGTGTATTTTTTTGACAGCTATCAATGATACAATGTAACTTCTTGCTTGAATGTTATTTCTGGATGGTGAATATAGTGTGGATTTTGTTTTGATGAACTTTGCTTTCTCTTTTATGTTTACATGGGTTCCATTTACTCCTGGTTCTCTTATTTGTATGTGTATCTACCATAATTAATATATGTGCATTTGTTTTTCATATGACAACCATTACTTTGAGGACTTCTTTGTCCAGAAAACCACAAATATTTGCCTAGGATGTGAAAGTTGCACCAGTAAAGAGTCTGGCCAATTTGTTTCTAATTTTTATCATTCTCATTAAATTTTTTCATGTATTTTCCTGCAATCTAAATCCATAAATTACCATCTGGACTTCAGCAAACAATGGACTTCTCAGTCTATTCATAAATAATTTTGCATCTCATTTCTTTTTTTTTTTTTTTCCAGTTTTGCAGTTTGGAATGATTATTTAGTCTTGTTCTAAATTGCTAAACTTTTCACTATATATTTAATTCATGGCCCATTGTTTGTTTGAAGATTTTCTTGGTGTGATATCAATCATCATTAATGTTTCATTTTATTCCTGTTAACTCTTACATTATTCAGGAGGCATTGTGTCAATATTGCCATAAAAGGCTTTGGTCCAGCTAGGCTATTCTTATTTTCTTCTCAGTGTGATAGTCATTTTGAGTGAGTTATATAATGTATACATGTAGATCTAGTTTATTTCCAGTTGATTTCCATGTGTAAAATTTTACACATTTCATTTTCCATACCGGATATTTGATTGGGTGCCATGGGTTGTATCGGTAGCTTTGCTTTGGAGAACCCTCCTTATTTATTGAAAGTGCTCGCTAGCAATCTTACCTGTTATGTTAGCCGATTTATACTTGTATCTGGTGCAGGTAGGGTTATGTTGTTGTTTTTAGCTTTATAAACTAGATAATAATTCTTTTTTTTTTTTTTTTTCAGTATGCAATAATATTTCCTGTTTTACACTTTCGGTCTCAGGAGCAATAGTTTAATAACCTAAGATATCCATTACCAAGAACTGTGCAGGCAGATTCATTGTTTTTTTGTTTCTATAATTGATGCACTGGCTATTGTTTGTTTGTTTGTTGTAGGTAGCGCTTTGTATGCTATTGAAGTGTATTGCACTTTCTTTATTTGGGTTTTGTAATTTTTTTTGTGGTTGATTTCAGTAAACTACGTAAGAAATAATAACATTTGGATGAGCTACATCGACAAAATTAGAGCATGTTAGGCACAGCACAGCTTCTATATATTTATGGATTTAAAACATTTTCTTTTCTTAAGGTCATGTCAAAATTATACAACTGTTATGTATGAAGAGGTGTTCTTGAGTCATTTTCATTTGCCAGTGAATTCTCAGGTGCAACATTTGCTGCTGTTTGTAGCTATGGCAGTTGACACAGTAAATCATATTTTTTTTTAACTCCTTGATTAATTAGCATATCTATCGTGAATAGTGACAGGGTGATGAAGAAACTTAAAAGTTCAGTTGCCTTTTCTTGTTGGTGTGTGATTAGAAAAAAAGAGACATGTTTATTTACCATTGACACATAGCACATGAAACCTTAGCACAGCTCATTTAACAAGATGATAATAAATGTACTCAGAAACATATATACATACATGTCTAAAGAGTAATTCGACAGCTTGTGTGATTTGTCCTATGCAGGATTTCAGTCCTACAGAATGACTTGGCTTTTACCATTTGTTTTCACCTTATGTTTTTGCTCTCAGCGCATTCAAATTTTGAAATGTGTTGAAAACCAACAGCAACAATAACAAATATTTATGTTTTGAAGAGCCAAATGTGCAGAAAAAAAAAAAAATCTTGTCCATTTGTGTTCTTGAAATGTTTTCTGTTTCTCAGTTCTGTAGCTTTCACAACAATCATTCAATGTTGAGCACCAACTTCAAACGAGGGGTATAATCAGTTGTAGTTGTCAAGAAATGTGAAACTTTCTGTGTGATAAAGTGTGTGCATATTATAAAATGTACATGTATCTTCATTCATGCACTTCTGAGACATGCAGTTTGTACATGTAATTTTTTGCTCAATACAACATGTTTTTCATATTTTGGAGACATTTAAGTTCAAGAAAGCTGTTAAAAAGTTTTTTTTCTTTAAAATTTTTGAATGACAAGAGGTCAGAAGAAAAAGCAGATAAAATGTCATTGTTTTTAGCAAGGTAAAAAACATGTACATGTATATTCATGCATTATAAAATTTATGCATGTGTTGCACTTATTCCCATATTGTATTAGTAAAGGCTTGTAGCATTTTACCATCTATTGTTACAGTGGAATTGATAAAAAGAGAAGTTGTTCATGGCAGTTTGATCTTTATTACACAGGAATATGAGTAGAATAGGGCTGTTCGACTTTTCTCCGTCCTTGCAGATTTGAGGCATCTTTGTGAATGTAAAAAAGTCGCAAATCTTTATCTGGTAACACAAAGTGTCAACACTTTGGAGGACAATGACTACTATTTTTCATAATTATTAAGAAACCATTACATTGTATCTCTTTTTGTTTTCCCCATTTATAAGAGTTTCAATATACATGTATATGTACAGTAGTAGTGGTTCTTCCTTTAAAATATCTGCAGTGATATTGCACAACAGGCTATGAAGTGAGTATCTTCTGGACCAAGATCTGGTGTTCATTCTGTGTCTATCTGTCTAAAGTGTATCTCTCATTGATGACATGATTATCTAGTTTTGTGATGGAGAAGGAGATATAATAGACAACTCCCCCGGATATTTGAAATGATATTTCCATGAAGAGAAAAATCAACTCAAAATGTGGGTGAATGTTGCAGCTTTTTCTAAAGATGTATGTGTTGCCTTCTTTCTGAGTGAAACCCTCTGTGGCTGGAAATTTCCTGTTGATTCAGATTCTGCATATGTTAAAAACAAAAAAAAATGAATATATGGCATCATTGTATGATTTAGACTTTCCGACTTTAACCTTCTTTCCATGTCTTTGCATATTCTTTATGCAAAACTCAACATGTTTACCTAACTCTCCAGGCATTTTGTTTGTTTTTTTGTTAGTTTGTGTACATTGTACTTTTGTCAATTCAGTCAGATTGTCAGTGAGTGTAATTGTTGTTTCTACTACTTCTCAACTTATTTTTCTTTTGAAGCTCTTTCTTGCTCTCTCTCTCTCATTCTCTCTCTTCATGCATTTCAGGCATTAAAATTGCCTCATATCTTGTATTCACAGACATAGCTGCTTGTCACAAAAACTAATGATATTCGCAGTACATGTGTGAATGGTGGTTATTTCAATTATAATGATAAATATTTCTGATGCCTTCAACAGCAAATTCATTTGCTTATTCGGGTAACATGACAGATAATGAAATTACCATTAATATGATTAGAACAAAAGTTGCAAATTTGTTATCATCACTCATGGCCACACAACTTCAAGATTTACTCTATTTCTTTCTGCAGTATTTGCTAAACCTTCACACAGTCACTGATGCGGTGGCCTCCAACCTGTGTAAGAGTTAGCTTGACTTTAGTTGCTATTCAAATTTAGAAAGAAGGGTATCATAATTATATAATGTATATGAAATGGTCTCACTACTCTTTTGTACAAACCTTCACTCCTGTCCAAGGGGATTTTTACTTTGTCAGAAATCTAGAATAACATATGTACCGTCATCTTGGGCAAATATATAGTTAATGATTCTATGCATTGATTTTTATTGATAGTTTTTGTTTAGAACACGATGCAATTTGTCGAGAAAAGATACATGTCTTATACTAGACAATGAAAATATGCCATCACACTGGATCAACAAGAACTAAGAAGAACAAATTATCAAATCAAGGAAAGTTAAGCAGTGTAATACAAATTATAGGACAGAATAGTATTTAATAGCATTTGTGTAATGAATAATATTTAATAAACAACAAACAGCATCATTTATAGTGACATTAAAGCACCCATTTATAGCAACACTCAAATACATTCAATGTATATCAAGTAACTGTAATAATTTTCACCAAAACATACATGTAGCTTTTGTTCTTATGTTTTTCAATGCCACTATACATGTAGAAGGTCAAGGTTAATAAAGCTTATCATATTATTTTGACAAGTCAAAAGATCAACAACTAAAGACATTGATAAAAAAATGAGGATGTTACAAGTTGATGCACTATCCTCGCACACCTTACCAACAGGAATAAATTTAATAATAATAATGAGGACTGAATATGTCTTGAACCCAGGGCAAATGAGTCGGAAGTTGCTCCAGGCGATTGCGAGTTACGGCTGTTTTAAACTATTTTCGGATTCAGATACCAAATTTTTTTTTTTTTTTTTTCAGGTTAGAAAAGGTTGAATTTTTGCTTTGTGGAAAATAAATAAAAAATTTTGGTATCTCAGTCGGAAAATAGACAAAACAGGCGTAGACATACAGTGAATGAGGATGACCATCATACTCACAAGAAATGATGAGAAACAATACAATCATAATCCCAGAATGCAAATTTACACAATGGGAGGTAAAGTCTCATCTCTTTCTTTTATAGTCTAAAAATCATTTGGAATGAATTTACCATTCTAAGGATTTCTATACTCAAATGTTATTTCCTTCCATTCACTACATGTTTTCTCTAACACCTGAAAAAATTTCAGTCACTCTTTCATTCATTGCTTTCTAAATTCCAACCACGGAATCATCAAACAAAATCATCCAATTTCAAGACTAAGAATTCATTTTAAAAGAAAAAATGTATAATGTACAGCCTTTCTCTGCTTGAGATACATACGCATGTGTTAGTCTTTGATCATATGAGTCAATCCCTGACTGATAAGCTGTAAGATATTCAAAAGCATTTGTGCCTATATTTTGAAACACATGTTCAGTCAAGTTCAAGAATTTGTCAAGAGAATATTCTTTAATAATATGAGACACATCACGATGAAATCAGGCGCTCGTCAAACTGGGGCGAATGGAGAAATCACGTGAACGAATTTTTAAAGCATTTTTTTTTTACTTCACAGAACTTTTATTTTATCAATTTAAAAGTGCATTTTAAGTTAAATTTTCTGAAATAGACTGAGTAAAAGCCCAAAAATTGTAATTTAACAGCATGGGCGAACAAAGATTAATAAGGATTTAAAAAGTTCAAAAATTATCGGCCGTTTTCTCACTAAATTCAGCTACAGCAACAGGTCACCCCCATCGTCTTTCATTGCCAATATCTCGACTTCTACTTAAGGTAGAACAAAAATTTTTTCATGTGCGCAGAAAGGCAAATGAATAAGCTCATCACTGGTACCAAAAACTCTAAATGCTCAAAATTTGACGAGCCTGATTTCACCATGTTGCATCTCATATTAGTAATGTATCTTTACGTGCACATACTTTCATTAGTTTCAGGCAACTTTGATCATTATTGACATCCTCTTTCTTTCACATACATGTACTAGCTATGAGGTTACATATTAGATAATAATCCAAAACATCAGATATAGCCTTATTGCATGCTTTAGTCTAAAAGCATTTGCAACAGGATCTCGTAATACATGTATACAGTGGGACCTGGATAACACACTTACCCTTTAGCACCAAAAAACGAAATGCTGGGTTATCTGGGTGATCGTGCTATCAGAATGAACCATTTTTTCTTGTACAAAATCCATGCCCATGCTGATTTTTGGAACCATGAAAAAAGGCCTAAGTATAAATTTGACATAAAACAGCATACGTTTACTATACACGTGTCCCCACAGGAACCCGGGGTGTATAAGTAGGTTCTCTGCTCCCACCTGCAGGTGGTGTAAGCCCACCATCGGTGGGGTGTCTCCCATGGAGTGCTATCCTTGACATTCCAGGAGAGACATCTCTTCTCTCACTCTCTTGCTCCTTTCTTCTGTCCTGCTTTCGTCTTCTTGACATGTAAATATATCTTACTGTGTTTGACACAATATGGTGGTAATTATGCTGATGTGTCATAAAAACCCAACACAACACAACAACATTATTAATGCATGTATTATACATGTACTTATTAAAGAGGTCAAAGTACATGTAATGATGTATCTAGCTTACTTATTAAGACCTTTTTATCTTACCTTCCATGGGAATAAAGTATGACAAAATTTTAAAACTTGGTAAGCAAATTGTGGTGCACAGTGAGACAGGACAGTGACAATGCATGATGCGTGGTGCTAAAAGTTGAAGGACTGTCAATAGTGTGTTGTACTGTAGTGTGTAGACCTACGATGCTGCGTGTCACAGTTGAAGGTGGGCCCAAGCAAGGCCTAGATTAATGCAATGACTAATACATGTACTATGAGATGACACTGATCAGACTGATTTGCGTGATGGAGTAGGAAAAGGGGTGAGAAGGATGGGCCAAGACTGGACCATTAAGTTATTACTGGCAGAGGCAGCTGGCTTCACAAGTGTGGTGAGAAAGCAGGCTTTTCAATGTTTTCATAGCATGTGAATAGCACAGACAGCTGTTGGGTCACTGACAACTTCCAAATGAATTGAGCATCTGATGAAGGTTGAACCTGCAAACCCAAGCATCTTACTGCTTACTGATAATAAACTACATGTTGTTTGTTCAAAGAAGGGTTGAAACAGGACTTTGTCAAGAAGATCGTGTTAAGCCATGATCGTGCTAGCCAGGTTCCACTTTTTGTTATGTGTCATGTTCTTAATATTCCCATGAATGAGATGAATACTAGACAAAATCTACTGTAGTTTCAGAAAAGGTGAAAAATCAGGGGGGCCTGAGATTTATAAGTATAAACATGTAGGTTCTCTGCTCCCACCCACAGGCAGTGTAAGCTCACTATCAGTGGGGTCTCTCCCATGGAGTGCTATCCTCAACATTCCGTGGAAGACACCTCTTCTCTCTGTCTCTCCTTGCTCCTGTCATCTGTCCTGCTTTTTTCCCTCTGTTCTCCCTGACGTGTAAATTTATCTTACCTTGTTTGACACATAATAGCCATAATCGTGCTATGTCGTTAAACCCCAACACAACCCCTTATGCAATATTTTCAGCATTTGGTGAAACGCACATGTGAGACATACATGAATTACTAAACCCGATTGCTTTCAGTAAAAACTATCAATAAAGATCACAATAAATATGACAGACAAACCCATGACTAATGTGTAAATTTATATCAATACTGATTTGGAATATGGAGAAAACTGACTATTGGTACTTGGATGCAACAATTAAAGTTGAAAATGAAGGAGTGAGATGCAAAAACCAATCAACATCATTGTCACTAATGTGAGTTATTCCCACCATCTCAGTACCTGTAGATCAAACAGGAGCCTTCTCATGATGAAATCAGTTTTGTTAAAAAAGCAATACATCCTGTTATAAATCATTTCTAAACATTGTCTTTGATTTTGCAAACTGATAAATCTGATATTGTTTTGACCAAAACTCAACATACAAATGAATAGGACAACCAATCAGAAACAAGTATTCAGTAACATGAATGCTTAATTAGACAGTGTTCAAAATGGGGCTTGTAGGTCACATGGGAACCTGAATAGATACTTTTAACATTTTTGATGGTCTCTTTGTACACAAGATACAAGTAGTCACTGGCATATCTTTAACTGGGTTAAATTTTAAACACTAATTTCATCGACTTACTCTTCACCAAGATTTTCTTTTTATTTACCCAAGAACAAACATTAACAAATGAAAGGCTCAGTCAACTCAGAGGAGAAAACTGTGATGTCACAATTTTGATTTTTTTAGAAATTGTAAGTTTGCTGATTTTGTGTGATATGCAGTCTTTACTATGTTGGTAAAAACTGTTGTGCATTTTACGTTAAGGTAGCTTGCACTTATCCATTTGCTTGGGTTATCATACATTTTGAAAAAAGTATGATTATCTCACCAAAATATTTTGAAATATAACAATGTACATTTGTAAATGTCAGATGTTCAGGAATTTCCTTTTCTGGACATCACAAGTTTTTCACTGAACCATTCATTCAATATCAAATTGGTTGGGTTCCATTAAGAACTTAAATACGAGCCTACTTCATTTGTCTCCCGGCCAGTCAAAATGAGACATAAGTCGCTGGGCGAGAACCAAAAAATGGAGTTTTGAGTGTGATGTGGGGGTTCAGATACCGATTTTTTTTTTGTTGTAGAAATCGAAAGTGCATTCACTTCTGAACAACTTCAACAAGAAAGTGACTGTCTTACCCTCAACTTATAAATGTTTCTTCACTAAAATTTTTTTTTTTTTTGTGAGTTAGGTAAGTAGCTTTATGTGTTCGACCATCCATTTAAACTCAATTTTCTGGGAATTTCAGTCACTGCTGGGGGTACCTCCTTGTAAGTTGTCTCTTTGAACTGCAATAGTTCTGACAAGAATAAAGCTAGCTTAAAACTTTTTTCACCTCCTGAAAGGGTATGCAATAAGCTTACCAAAAACCTCATATGGTGAAAAATCCACATACGTCTCATTATGAATGGCTGCTAGACATTTCATTGTGTTAATGATTTTTTCTTATGGATATATATATACATGTATCTGTTTTTGTTTATCACCCCTTCAAATATGCAAATTAAATATTTACTATCTGGACTACAAGGCTGAGCCAAATAGACTATACTTTAATAAAAAAAATGAGCAAATTCTTTTTAACATGCAAATTACTTCCTTTTGCCAGGAATAGCATGTTCATAAGTGTTAGTACATGCAAATATGGACAAAATCATTGAGCTTTTTTTTTTTTTTGTGGTGGAAGATTATTTGAGTGAAAGAGTTGTGTGCAACATTATCTGAATTTTTCACCGCATTTGTTCCAAACTAAAAGGAGGGAAAACATCATGATTTGTTTCCATCTTTTCATTACTGATCATCCCTCTACCCTCTTGACCTGAGCAGAGGGAAGCAATTTGACAATTTGTAAATTGTTCATTAAGTGGTGTTACTCATATTCTCAATGCCTTGAGTACTCTCTATCAGTTTACCATTAACAATACGACCAATTAAAATCAATTTTTCTATTATACTAAAGGACATCTTGTCTCTTTGTTTGGCTGCACTCATTTTTGCATTTGCTATCAGTAAATAAATCATTTGTTGGCTCAACTGCAAGATTTAAAGAGTTTGATTTCGACCTATATGGGATGCCAAATGAAATCAGGAGCTGGTCAATTATTAAGTATATTGAATATTAGTTTCTTATTGGATTTTATTCATTTCCTTTTCAGTTAGTGAAAAAAATCTTTATTTTTTACCTTGGGTAGCAACTTTGACAAGCACCCGACGATGCTTGTTACCTGATTGGATTGTTCAGTGATTGGTGTTGGCAGCTACTCAACATCTAACATATAACACAAACACACATTCATTATCCTGAATGATAACTGAGTAAGTAACAGAGCATGTGGCAAATCAATATAACAATATCTCATTCATACAGGTTTATACAGAGGTAGTGACATAAGCTGATGTAAATGCCTTGGTCATGCCTTTAGAAGACCGTAGAAATTTCACTTCAAATATTGTTTACATAAATGCAAAGTGGGAATGGATGATACAAGACAGAATATTTCATGTAAAACTCACAAGAACAACACTCTACAAAATGATCAATCATTTGCCATCACATATTCAGTTCCATGCAGAATAAAATGAACTCAAATATACATTGGTTTACAGTGAATAATGAAAGATGTTTCTTTTTTTTTTTTTTTCAAAAATAATATTTGTTTTAACATTTCACAACAGCAACTAAAGGATAAGTCAACTGTCACATTCACTCTCTTCTTCATGCAACATTTTCTTTCTGATTCAGTCTGAAAAGACAATGGAGAAATTATTTTTATCACAATTGTATCAGATTCCCAAAAACAGTGAAAACAACAAAAAGGTGATTTATTTCAGGTTACTAATTATTTCTACATTATTTCAAAGGAACAAAATATTGTGATTCACAACTTGGTGGATGTTATGACTTAAATTTCAGAAGTTTTTTAAAAGAAAAGCCCGATGTCAAATTCGGACAGAAATCTGATCACTGCAAATGATCACAGAATAACAATCTTCTTGAAGCTCTCAAAAATATCCTCAATTGTCTCTAACTTCCACTAAAGATCATAAATACTGTGTACACATTTTGAGAACAAGCTGAAACAAGAAAATAACCTTAGACATGAATCCTTCCACATAACGCTATCTCCACTTTTCTACATTTTGTTGCATGAAATCTGTCTTCATTTTCTTTCCCAAATCCATATGATGGTAAAGTCATGAAGAAACAACACCCACAGCACTCATTATAACAATGCAGTCAAGAGTGAAGTACAACAGAGAAATTTTCAGATTGTCCAGGGTCACCATGAGACAATGATAGTAGATCTGATTTCAAAGTAAAGTGTACCATTATGTAGCTGGCCATTAAAGAACAGTCTGGGTAGGGGTACATGTATCAGGGCTAAGCTTGTGACTAAAGCTGGTTCAGTAATTTCAAGTGCAGAAAATGAACGGGATTAGGCCATTATTCTTGTTTCAACTTTTGGCTGAAAATGAAACTGGCCACCACTAAATACATTGGATCTGTTGATAGCAACTTGTAATTTATTGGTCTCTCTGATAGAAAATCAAATTATTAAGAGTTCAATTATGAGCATCTGACATCTGATTGTGAATAAACTGGAAAATATTATAAACCGCTATCAGTCAGTATCACTGGATGCAGTGTTGGCCATGGCATGCAGTCAATGGCACTCATAATGTAATTCCCCTCCACTTGTTTTGATCTTCACCAGCTCTGCTGACTTCATGGGTTCTCATTCTGTTAGACAATGAACTACAATTGAAAAATTTACTTCCATATGGTACACTCTACTTCTTCCTGTAGATATCTATCATCAGGTCATTTGTTACCAACAAATCATGGCTAAGCAAGTACATAAATAATGACAACCCAGCATCAAATGTTATGATAACTTAACAGATGCTTTAAAGAGAGGCATTAATGATGTTTCCGTCTGTCTTCAACGACAACGGTGTTGGTTTCTGAGACTTGAACATGATCACAGGTCTGGAAAGAAATTACAAGCAAATTTATCATTTCATTTGAAAAGGTTTGATGGGTGGTATTATTAAAATTAACCATATTTTGTTTCTTTCTTTAGCCATCTAATTCTGATAATAAGGATGCCCAAGTTAATTCAAGGAAGAATTACTAAGCTTCCAAGATAGATTCCCTTTCATAAATGTTGTTTGTCTATGACTTTTTAAATGTTAACATTATAAAAACTGTGGAAGGTGGATCGAAAAAAAATAAATCCAACACAACTTAAGAATATTTTTTGTTCACATTAAATATTACTAATTAAGAGTAAACTTTAATTTTCCAATTTATCAAAACTGAATACTTTGATCATGTCCATTAAAAAGGTTATTCCAATCTCAAGTGATCCTCAGAATGACATATCTACCTCAAACAGAGGGGGCTCTTTGCTGTGCGGATGGAATCCCTTTTCCGTGCAGTTACCAATTATCTGCAGTCCATGGTCTGTCAGTTTGAAGATTCCTGTTCTGTAAGAGTAACAGTACAGTATAATCTCTTAATTCGAAGTGGAAAGGAAAATCAACTGACTTCGAATTAAGCAAGTTTGGATTACATTATGGTCAAATGAAATTACTACAACTATTACACAGTTACTTCCCTTGATGTTAAAAACCGCTAAAACTTTCAGCTTGTTCTAAATGTTGCCAGATTTAGGTCTTTTAGTTTGTGTTTCTGGTCAACAATATTATTTTCATCTCTATAGGGAGCGAGTTTCTCTTTTAACAGGTTGGGACTTGATATTTAAATTTAAAGGGATCTGAGTTAAATCCAAGGAACGCAAAGTAGGCTATAGATCTACAAACTACAATGTAGATCTAGCTTATTGGTTGGTATGATCGCACCATTTCAATGAAAATTGACATTCACTGATGTGTTTCACTAATTTCAAGCCAGATCTAGTCAAAGACAGGAACAATGGGTTGAGAAAGAGGGAGTGCATGTATAACAAGTAACGGAACCAACAATTTTGCTGTCACTAGTGTCAGGTGTGGTCGGTCCATGGAGCTGTTATTAGGCTCACCCACAGTTCAGTCAAACTGTTTATTCATGGCTATTTTGAAGCTGATGGTCAGTGGTCAGTCTCCCCAGGCAGAGCTTGCCCTCTTGGATCGGTCATATCAGGCCTATGTGTCTGGTCACTTGTCATTGTCCTTCACATGTACAAAGCGGTGGGATGACGCTATATATCGATCAGGGATGTCAAACTGTTTTCACAAAAAAGTCGGACACACACACCCCCCCCCCCCTTTTTCATTCCCCTTCATATTTTATCAGTGGTCTGGTGCTCTTCAGTTACATAGGACTACCACTAAGACACTTTCTAAAAAATCCAGCAGGGATGTCAAAATGTTTTCACAAAAAAAGTTGGAAATTTCTTCAGAGAGAAGAGTGCAAGCTCGAATAAGATCCTGGGACAGGACTATAAAATTATACACCAGTGGAAACTCCAATAAATGAACAGATCCCACAGGCAGTGACATCATCATAATCACAGAGTGTAAGTGGACTAGATATCTAGATCTAGGTCACGAAGAGCGGCCCTCTTACATTAGTCTATGTAAGACCATGAGCATGTTATTTGTTGTCAGTACTACTCTGATGTGCTGGTTTTCTACTAACAACTCTCATGCAACCACTCGACTGCATGTTGTTGGATATGAAAAATTTATTGCTATGAACTGCTCGACCGAAGCAAGTGCAAAACTCTAACCTACTTCCAGTTTCACTGTTATCGGGCCGGACTGTGTACATTGTGCAAAACAATGGGATGATTAAATTAAATTATCTGACAAAACTGGAAATTCATGGAAAACATCAGACTGATCAAAATTTTCTTAAAAACCACTTATTCCATGTTCATGGTGGAGTCCACCTTAAAAAAAAAAAAATTCTCTTTATCTTTAAATGGTAACTGTAAATAT
Source organism: Peronia verruculata (assembly GCA_038406235.1). Taxonomy (NCBI): domain Eukaryota; kingdom Metazoa; phylum Mollusca; class Gastropoda; order Systellommatophora; family Onchidiidae; genus Peronia; species Peronia verruculata. The sequence goes on along the minus strand of JBCAUA010430326.1, from coordinate 11,950 downwards.
AAAACAATTAATTTGCTTTAAATTGAAAGAATAATGATCTAAACAACTCTTTTGCTTATTCAAGGTTCCAGTGGAAGGACAAAAATTAGATAACTTACTCCTGAAATTTGGGTGAACACACAATGGCAATGGCCTCTGGCATCATCTTCTGCCAGGGAAAATGGGAATGAAGGTCCACACTGGATAAGAATGCTGTCTGTGTCGGGTGTGTCTGAAACAAATCATCAAACTGCTAAACAATCTGCCAACTCACACCATTCACTAAGGAGTTTATATCATGGAAAACTCATAATGCTCTGTGTAAATTAACTCGGTAAATGTCAATAGATACAGCAGAACACAATTTAATGAGTCATTTAGACTGTGAGCTCAGTTATTTTCCTTTGCCAAGCACAAGAGATATATAGCACAAGCATTGTAAAGAAGGAAAAAATAACTTTTCTCCTGCCATTTGAAACATGAGTAATGGAGAATTCAGAAAATTCACCATGATGGACAATGTTTTAGGATAATTTTGTACTACACATGTAGGCGTTTTACTGTTACAATGGTCTCCGCCTAAGAACCTGGTCCGCCTAAGAGTCCACCTCTCTATAACTTTACCATTAAAAAAACAGAAAACCGGCTCCCAAAAATATCTGCCTAAGAGCCCAGTGTCAGCCAAGACACATGAGTACATATGGTGCAATTTAATATCATAATGTCCACTTAAGAGAAACGCATAGTGCTACATGTGCAGTAAAATGGGGACAGGAATGGGGAACAGGTACACAAAGGAGTGGAAGTGATACTTGATGTATAACTGCATAATCTGGCCACATTGTGGACCAACCTGTAAGCATTCCCTTCTTTGACGACAAGTGGGACAGCACTTGTGACTGGCTCTATGGATAAGGAGATGCAAAGTTTAGCCTCCTGACTGATCAGTTTTTTTGCTTCTTCAGTCAGTCTGTAAACGAGTCACTCATGCCCTGTGCGATTATCCATAGGATGGCACAGCAATATCATGTTTTCATTCCACAATAATACCATTATGTGAAACTCACTCAATGTTTAAATGCTTGGCATTATTGATTATAACATGCACACTGGGAAAACGGCTGTACTCATTTGCATAAATAAATCTTTAACTAACGGTAACAATCAACTAATCATAGTAGTGAAGACAATCTGTGGTCAGACAGACTGCGTAACTTTTCAATCCACCTAAAAACCCATCCGCCTATGAGCCCGCTTTTTTTGTCACCCGGTGACCTGGTTCTTAGGCAGAGACAAAGAAGTTACATAGAACTAGAGGTCGCACTCCGTTACCTCACCTGTCCGTAAACAGAAACCCGGCAGCCATTTTTTGTGTGCGGCAGGCGGCTGCAAACACAGTGTTAGGGCCAGTGATAATGATAGTAGTTTATGAAAAATATACATGTACTGGCCCCGTCCAATTGCAGCCGAATAAATGAAGGCACTTACTGAATGAAAAAAGTGAAAAAATTGTTGCTGTCATAATGAGTCAGTGACCAGCAATGCATCAGTGGGCCATTCTACACAGTGAGATACAAAAAATATTGTTTTATCTTCAGATTCATTTTCCTCACCTGCCTCCATCCACAGATCTCCAATAACATCTCTGTTGCAATATATTTCATCAGCTTTGTCACAAAGCAGGCCACACTTTCATTGTGTTAATAAAGGCTTCCTCCTTTGGTGATGAAAATGAAACCACTGTTTGAAATAATAACGCAGAATAAAATCTGACAATATTGAGTGTTCAAAATAAAAAGACAGAACCAACCTTTACGATGTTGACGGTAGACTAGGGTTCTAAACAATGCCCAGACTAGGTTTCAGGCATTGGCACACCTCAGTGACACAATGACCTACATTAGCACCCTAACTTTAACAATTTAAAAAGCAATTAAAACTTTAGCCATATCAGTTACTGTAAATTACTGTTAAATGTAGTTGATTGAAAAAAAAATTTGAAGAACACTTTCATCTCTCTCTCTCTTTTTCTCGGTCACTGCGCTCGCTTACACAGTTTCTATGCTTGCGCGCTGTCTCTTTCCAGGCGGGCTTGCCGTATGGGGCGCCCATTGTTAGCTCGCGTACTAATGACGCTGTGCACAGCGTGGAGCACGACCTCTAATTCTAATGTAATCTCTTTGGGCACAGACCACTGTATTATTTATTTTTAATGTTACTATTTTTTTAAAAACTGTTTATTTCAGTGCAGTTTCCACAACGTAAACATGCTCTCGAAGGACAGAAATTGCAAATACTTACATGTATCCATCCTAATGTGATAAGATTGTGTTCATCCTGATAATAAATAAGTTCCTCCTCATTTTCCATATCACAGCTATCATGTCCTCCTTTTTGTTGTGGTATAAATAGCGTTGTAATAACAAAAATGCCTTGCGCCTGGAATATAAAAGCCAGCAAATGAGTTGTAGGATATACATAGCCCTATATATATGATATGAAACCACATGATGATGACGAAGACTAACTGAATGCCTCTAGTTCACTCATCAGTGCCAACAGGAAGAATTTAAACCATTCCCAGTTTACTGCTTGTTTTTTTAACCCTCAAGAAACTAAGAGCACTTGGCAAATAAGCCTACTAATCTTTCTTTGATAGCATCAATAGAAATTGAAAAAAAAAACTGCCACTCATGGGATAAACATAAATGAACTATATCTCAACAAATATGAAATGAAATAAATTATACTCTAGTGACAATGTCTGCACTCTGATTGATTTTGTTTCTGTTGCTTTTCTTTCTTTTTTGATGACACAGGCTCATTAAAAGCGGTGAAGTAGTTGTATCTATTTATGAAGTCAGACTGATGTCATGAACCTAGTCAGATTTACCTTAACATTTGAATGGTCCTATCTCTAAAATACAAAGGCATGAAAAGTCCTGCACTATGCTTTTTTTTTTCTGTATCATCTAGCTTTATCAGAGAAAGAAAAAAAAAGACTGCAATGAAGAATGCAAACCATTTTGCCACACAGAATTCCCATAGTTTCAGCCTCTCGCACTGTATTTGTCTGGGCTGCAGCTAGAAATCTGGACATTAGAACAGCAGGGACGATGACCGTCCTGAGTTGGCCACCTGCCATTCCACCAAATTCTCCCAAACTCATATGATGGTCCACAGCTGGTTTTTTACTGCGATCAACACTGGGAATAGCATTGTTATTGATGGGGACTCTGCAGAAATACCAATAAGATAAGACAAAACAGAATAAGAACTAAGATATTGCTCCACGGTCCACCTGAAACACTATTCTCACATATGATCAGCACGGGTAACAATGAACACATGAATCATGAAACAAGAAAAGCAACAAAAAACCTGTTCCAAAGCCACACTGTTAAATATCACTGTAAGCACATCAAAATGTATCAAAAACATTAAATCAAAAAAACCGGACTGACAAATTTTTGCATCTGAAAATACATCTTCAAGCTATGAAAATTTATGAAGCAAATGTATCCAGAAAAGATAAAAAAAAAAAAAAAAATCACATAAAAAAAATTTCTTCTCTTTAAGCCATTAACAACATAAAGTCATAATATGGATGTTTTGTGTCTCCCAGTATGAAGTAATAGATTTTATAAACAACCCTAAAAAGGATAGAAACCCAATATGTCTGTTGTGTGTTCCTAGAAGGACCAGCCTACCTGGAGTCACTGATGGTTAAGTTCTTTTTAAGCTCGCGGTCAGGAATCTGTGGCGGATTTGTGCCTATATCACTCAGGTACTGCGAGTAGCTGGGTGGAGGAGGCAGAGAGGTGCTATCTGCTATCACACCCGCCGCACCTTCCCTGATACTCTCTGCAGTGGCACCTGCCCCTATGGCCGCATGTCCTGCCCCTGCAGCTGCCATACCTCCCAATGCTCCGGGCAAGACCATACCTCCACTCTGGGATTCAGGTAATGGAACTGGGATGTGTCCTGAAATGCATATTAATTTTCATGATGAAACAGATAAACTAAATTTTGGGTTCAGAAGAAAGTAGATTTGTAATGGATGACAAAAATAGCAAAATAGACACACTTATGTCATGTGTTCTTCTTCTTCTTCTAATGCCTGTTGATTCCTTCAGGAACATTGGGCTGCAACAACACTCCTCCAGCGCATGCAGTTCTGGCAGGTTCTCCCCAGCTCGCCCCACGACATTCCGGCATTCACTTCAGGATCGATACTCCTGCCCAAAGTCTTGGTTGGCCCACTTTTCGCTCTCCTTGTGGAATCCACTCTAGAGACTGCCCGGTGATGTTGGATATGGGCCTTTGTATTCTGTAGTTGATTCAACTCCATTTCTGTTTCTGCATCTGTTTCATTTGTGGCTTGTCTCCTCCTGTCCCTCTCAGTTTTTCATATTGAGGCTGTTTCTTAGACAGCAACTGTTGGTACATGTCTTATGTCATGTGACTGGGTGAATTGTGTCTGATGTCCAATTTCTCAGGCAGTTATTGGTGTCAGTGGAAATCTGTCTTCTTCACTTTGGTCAAATGATGGCTCCTCTGTGCTGAGACAGTCATGGTCAAAGTAAACTCCTCTGAGCCCATGATCAGTAAAATCTGATTTATTTCAACAACACTCCCTCTGACAACTTTGACAATAAGTTCATTTCACCTATTTGTGTGATATGCTATACAGCGTACTGAAATTCTAAAGGATCTCAGGAAACTGATGCAACTTGGAAAGTCATAGCCCTGATCATGGATTTGAAGTTCTATATTACTCAACACATCTTTGAAGAACAGGAAACATCTACATCACCTACCTAAATCAAATCAATAGAGAACATGAGCAGTTACCTCACAGATAAAAAGATATTGTGCTATGAAAGACATCAATTTTCTACTTAAAACATATGGTATGAGAGCCTCTTACAGTTTTGATCAGATTCCTTTTTAATGGATATTCCGAATACAAAAGACAGTAGGAGAAAAACGATGCACTTATCCAACTGTTTTCTTTTCTTTTGTCCTAAATTTATTTTCTGTGAATCTATGAATGCCACAACAAACACTAGTTTTGTTCTATATACACTTTTTACATCAAACAGTTTACACATAAAATCTCTGTTATTATTTTCTTTTGCTGTCTTTTCTTCAATTTTGTTGTTTAATAGATCCATCTTAGAATGTTTACTCATAAGAAATATGAAGATAGACAAATGACATTTTGAATTTTCAGTGACAGCTCCCTTTACCTCCATCTTTCTTTCTCTCCTCTTCTCCTTTCACCTTCTCCTCTTCCTGCTGTCTTAATCTCCAATATTTCTCATCCTGTTCATGTTTCACTTCCGCTTCTTCCTCCTCCTGCAACTTCTTGGCCAATTCCTCATCTTTCCTCTCTTGTTCCTCCAATGCTTTCCTTCTTCTCTCTTCCTCTGCTGCTCTCTCCTCAGCCAATTGACGCTGAAACAAATAAATTTACACTGGTTATGCCCCACCTCATGTCTACATGGTAATAAAATTTCAATCATCACATTATGATAGCAAAATGATAATCTGGACAAGACACAGAGAAATCAATAAAATTTCAGTGAGAATGATCCATAAATAAGGCAGCTGGGTGACTAGCAAAGTTTCTTTCTGTTTATAATAATATTTGATTTTTTTCTTTTTTTTTTTGTCAATCAGTAGTTAAAGCTATTTGCTACTTTGTAGGGGATTAATTTTGTGTAAAAAAGGAGAGAAGGGGGGGGGGGGGGATATGGTGGGGAGGAGAACGGGGGTGGGGCTGTCAGCACACATACTGCCTGGGAAAGTGACATGGATCAAGATTCATCTGCAACTTCATACTTTAAAATCCACTCTCTTTATTTCCCCATCAGAACTATCTTTCCATGAATGGTTTATGAACAACTGGTCATTCAGTTAACCACTAAATTGACTAGATCGGCAATTCTCATATATTCTGACTACAGCTGTAACTGGCTATTCAAACTTCTTATAGAAAACACTGGCACACAAATAGACAGAGAAAAAGTACAGTCGAGTTCGCTTAATTCAATTTGCTGGGGCCATCCTAATGGGTTCAATAAACTCATTCTCTCCCTAAAGCCAAATATAAAGCTCCCGAATATTCACCTATGGACGTAGTCGTAAAGCCATATTTTCCACTTGCAAATCTCACTAACTGTTCCAGTCCATTTCTATCCCTGTTCTATACTTATAGCCTCCATCAGACACGAGTACCTAGACCGGATGTAAACAAAGACTCTTGTTTCAGTTTCAAGACTTTACAAAATGCAGAACGGTTGTTTTGAAGTGATTTTGAGCCAGTTTTTTTGTCCAGCTCGTTTGTCTGAAATCAGATCCATGCCATGGTTGGCAGAAAGGTGCCCCCGGGTTCATGTCCTAAATGACTGATATTGGAAGCAAGGCTTCAGAACTGGCTTGGAAGATTTAGATCTAGAAAGTGATAGTTCTTTATCGGGCGAAGACCAGACAGACAGACAGACATACATACATACATACATTCTTTCTTACTTACATTCTTTTCTACATATATATATATACCTATTATATATATATAAAAAACAAATTCATACAAACATATGACACTATGGCATGAACAATGTGCAACCGCAAGTATTTACATCCATATGTTCAGATTCTGCAACATTCTTACTGATGATGGTACAAACGAATTTTTATATCTTTCTATCCTCATTTTCTTTGAAAGAAGTTCCTGCATTTTAAGTTTGAATGAACATACTCAGGATTTAATGGATGTTTCACATCTGAGATGATAGTTTTTGCTTTATTAAGGCATATATCCCTATATATATCGTCAATGCATGGTAGTTGGATGTTGATAAGTTTACTGGCTTTGTTAATTATATTATTTAACTTTTTCTTGTCTGTGTTTATGATGCTTCCACCCCAACAAGTGATTCCAAACGATAAGACACTATGAATTATTGATGAATCTTTAGAATTTCAGAGTTCACAACCAGAGATTTGAGTTTTCTTAAAAACCAGAGTCTTCGATTCGCTTTTTTTATAGATGTTTTCTACCTGAGTATGCCACTTTAGTTTGGAATCTAAGTCCATTCCCAGATATCTATATGTTGAGGTTTGTTCAACTTTCTTGTTTTCGATATATATGAGCTCGATGACATTTGTGCCTCTCCGAAAGTCAAAAATCATCTCCATTGTTTTATTGACGTTATCCCTATCCCTACTAGCATATTTCCTTTGATATTCGGATGTTTATTTGTCTTCTCCATTCAATTCTCTTTCATTCCATATAAATAATATAGGGTTCCAATCAAAACAAGAAACACAATATGTGAAAATGTGATGCATGGTGTCGTAATTTTGAGGCACACACAAAGTAATTATGTCCACATACGAAAAAACTTCAGTCAGGAATGAGCCAAAGAGAGTTCAATTTCCAGTTTTAACACGGGAGGCAATTCTCAAATGATGAATGGGGCATTATATATTTTATTACAGAAATAATTTCCCTCAATAAAGAAATTGTGCTATGGCTTCTGAACTTCCTTTCATCTTAAATTCAAGCCCACAGGTTTAATCGGATTGTGAGCCCTATTATGGGTTGCCTTGAAAGCAAGAGTAAACTTGTGAGAAGTAGAGGCAGAATGGTCAAAATACTGTTTGTATACATATGTAGTTTTAGCAATGCAAAGAACTGTTGATGAGCAGGCCTAGGTTTTAGCCTTGAAAAGGACTATTAATAAAGTTTTAGTCTGTTGAGTAAGTTTTAGTCCTAAAAAGGGCTGTTAGTAAAATTCTAACTCTAACAACATTAGAGGAAGCCATCACATGGTCTGCGAACTGAAGGTGTCTGTATAAAGCAAGTCAACTGCAAGCAAATAAAAACAAGCATGATGGAGAATATGGCCTATCCCGTCACAGTGCAAATAAACTAAGACAATGATCATAACACAGGCGCATTGGGCTATTATAGTGTTGCTGACACATTCACATACACCACACAGTTGTACATGTATATGTATACTGTAGGCTCTGCTGGGAAGTTCAATTATCGATTGATTGCTTGGCAGCACTTACTCATGTATGCTGTTCACAAACCCTCCACACACACACATTTATTACAAGGCCTACTCAAGAGGTGCACAGTGCAGTGCACACTCAATACATGCAAAATTCATTGTCAAATCCTTCTTGCCCAATCTGCGACTATCTTTGTTTTCCACAGTGGGTGGAAACCATGTAGAGAGGACAAAAGCCGAATTTTTACCTTTGTGGCAACCCTGACCGGTTCAGTTTAAAGGAAACTCACAGTTATGCAAGAGACAGTTACTAAGCACAAAAGAGGAAAAAAAAAATATTGTTTCGTTTTCATTTCAATTTTCAGAACTTTGGATAACCAGAGTTCAATTTGAGTTGACTCGACTGTAGTATAAGCACAGTCTACTATATTGTGAGTTTTGCACCTTTCAAAAGTTTCTTACCTGATGTTCAAGATAAACTTGTTCCTCTTCAGTATATCTCTTTTTCAACTTTAATTTGATTTCTTCGGCTATAGGAAATACCTTCTTTACTTTCTGAAAAGAAGAACATTCAAAATTTAATTATCAAATTAGTTCACAAAGCTGATTATGGATAACAAATTTATAAATGAAATCAGTTCTTTTAACACATCAATCAATCAGACTCTGCTGTCAAGTTTATATTTTAAGCGCAGTCTAAAATTCATCAATAACTCCCAGCAAAATGATGTATGGAAATTTATGAAGAAAGTTACAAAAAAAATATGCCTTTGTCATTTCCATGGTAACATGAGACATGATACACAGTGAAATCAGGTGCTTGTCAAACTGAGGTGACCAAAGAAATCATGTTTTTCAACAGTGAATTAATTTTAACACATTTCTTTTTATATCAAAGAACCTTTCTACCTTCTATTTTAATCTGAAACTACATTTCCAAAGCAAATTTGCTAAAGTAGATTGAGTTAAAGCCAAAAAATTGTAATTTATGGCATCGTCTAATGAGGATTAATAAGGATTTACAAAAATGATCCATCATTTTCTCACTAAATTCAGTTGCTGCAACATGTCATCCCATCATTTTTAATTGCCAATATCTCAAAATCTACTTCAGGTTCAACAAATTTTTTTTTCACACATAGAAAAGGAAATCAGTAATCTTCATGGTGATACCAATAACTCCATAAGCTCAGAATCCAACGTGCGCTCGATTTCATCGTGTTGTGTCTCAAATGATCATCTTCAGGTGTCATGCAGTTTCATAGGGACTTGAACATCAATTCAATAATAAAACACAAGATTTCATGTAAGTAAACTTACTCTTTTAAAATCCACAGCATCATGGTGATCTGATCGATACTCTGGATGTTTTGGAAGTTGTTCCAAAAACAATCTGGTAATCAAAGACAAACAATGGACTAATGATCTGTGAGCTTTAACCATTATTTTCAAGAATGCCAGTTTATTGCAGAATGTATCTTTTTCATGACAATTCATAAGTGTTCAATACAACTGTATACAAATGGAAACTGTGGAAAAAATGTTTTGATAACAACATCTAACACTGTATCCCGAAATCTGAGATCTAAGAGTCTTAACCACAATTTTATTCCTCCTTCTCATAGGAAAAAATGAAGATAGAGCATTTTCCTATCCAGGAACTCTAATCTGGAATGCATTGCCTGGGTGCATTTGCAACTCTTCAAGCCGGGAATCATTTAAATGACAGTTAAAAATGTACTTGTTCAACAAGCATCTGTCTGAGTAGTGTTTTCCAGTTTTCCCTCCAGGTAGTTGTCAGTCAACAAACTTAAGTATGTGTTTCAATTGCATTACTAAACATTATTAGGCACAAGACCATATCTTGGATCATATCTGAATGCCATGTTATTATTGTTGCTCCTGTTTGTATTGGGGCATATTTTGTGTGTGGCTGTAAAATACTTTGGGTCTGTAAAGTGCTTCGAGCCCTCTAGGGGTGACGCACTACATTGGTGCTCTTTATTGTTATTATTTACTAATTATTGTTATTAATATCATCTAAACCCATTCTCCATAGGAATGTAAGCCTCAGTAACTTAATAAAACATAAGATTATATTTCAAATGGATTTTTCAATTTATTAAAAATCCTGACACCGTAATAAAGATATCAAAGGAAACATACCTGATCTGTTTTCACCATTTGCAAATGAATGTGGAACATTCAGGAATTTCAATTTTAGCTTTAATTACACTAAGCTCAATTACCTAGGAATAATATATTTGAAACAATTCTTCCTGTCTAATTGAAGAACATCTTTTTCTTTAAATACATGTCAGAATAAGCATTTTTAACCAATGATTACAAACAACAATGAAACTTACGTGATAAACTTATAGTACAGAATAAATGCACTTTCCATTTGGTTGTCGTCACAATACATGTTGGCCATACGCAACATCTCTCTGCCTGATCTGAAGTACAGTTTCAATGCTAAACTCTTGTCCACCTCAACCTGTGAGCCATACTCAATTAGAAGTTTTATTCTCTGATTAGGGTTGACTGATGTAGCACCCAATGATGCCTGCCGGGCTAATTTTCCTGACATTATTTATTGTTCCTGCAGATCACAATTATGACATAAAATTTCAGTACCTTTTCAAATAACAATCTCCTTTACTAGATCATGTTTTTCATGAGCACTGCTGACTATCAATAAAGTAGCAAAAATTTACTTATGCTCTGGCTCTGGTGAAAGATATCTAGAGTTTAAAAAATCAACCTATAATTATTTCAAGATATTTTCAACATCAGATGAAAAATATCCTAGTACAGATGGTTGATGTGCTAGATTATTCTATTCTCCTATCATCCGCATAAAGAAAAATATTGTCTAGGCTGAATAAATATATATAAATTCCCCCCCCCCTCCCCAAAAATGCTAACCTGAAAATTGCAAAATAAAAAATGCTGGATATTTTCATAGAAAAATGTTAGAAATAACATAGAGACTATTGACCTTATAAATTTAAGACATAACATCACATCAAATGCATGGTTCACTTTCTTTTCTTATTTTTTTTTTTAACGTAATCATAAACCTGTATCTCAAATGTAAGGAGACCTCTAGGGGAGGTTGGTATTTCTTCACCCTGTGTACAGTTTTGTCCACCTGAGATACACTGGTCTTTTTTAAGGCCTAGAAATTAGTGTAACCAGTGAAAATATCAAAAAGTTTTAATTTCGATTGAAACTAAGACATCTTTTCACATTTCACTCAATAAACTTATTCTTAGACTTTGCAAAAGACCAGTGTATCTTAGATGGGCAAAATATTACACATAAGGCAAAATAGTACCAACCTACACTGGTGTTTCATTTCCAGTAATCTTCCTCTACCTCTGACTCAGAGTCGCTGACTTCTGATGCAATTTTTACTGATCTAACCTCTAGCAATCTTGGTTTTGCAACCAATATAAGAATTCACGATACCATTTAACTGTATATCAATAGGCCTACTTCCCAAGTCTCTTCGCAGCTGGATACATGAATATTACATGAGACCTTAGTTTGTCACAGGTTTACAAGTATATCGTTCAGCCTAGATCTAGAAAGAGATCTATGGGCCCTTTTTCGTTTGTTCCCACCCTTACTTATTTGGCCTACACGTTAGTGTTAGGGTGGACTTGCGCTGGTCGAGGGTCTCATACATGTTAGCATTAGGGAGGACCGTCGCCCGCTCGTCTGACCTACATGTTAGTATTACTATTTGGGTGGACTTGCACTGGTCGAGGGTCCCAGCAGGTTAAGCGGCGCTTTTTCGTTTGTTACCCCAGGATCCGTATATCCATATACCAAATAATAGAACAACCCCGCTGGCTTAACCTGCTGGGACCCCCAACCAGCGAAAATCCACCCTAACGCTAACATGTAGCCTAGGTCCGACGAGCAGGTGGCGG